>JADRCD010144842.1:0-37113 GCA_019843815.1 Montemys delectorum
GGAATACAGGAAGAACGACCCACAAATCACAAGAAACTTTAGAAGAAGGAAGACTAAAAGGTGGACATTTCATTCCTTCTTAAAAAGGGGAATCAAATACCCACAGAAGGAGTAGCAGAGATTAACTATGGAGCAGAGACTGAAGGAAGGACAAGCATATAGCTATCTCCTAAGAGGCTCTGACAATACCTGACTAATACAGATGTAGAGGCTCACAACCATTCATTGAACTGAGTACATGGTCCCCAATGAAAGAGTTAGAGAAAGGTTCTATGGAGCTGAAGGGTTTGCAGCCCCTTAGGACGAACAACAATTACTAACTAGTACCCTCAGAGCTCCCAGGGACCCAACCACCAATCAAGGACTATACAGGGTGGGATTGAATGTACTGGAAGCAGGTATATAGTAGAGGATTGCAAATTTGATCATCAATAGGAGTAAAGGACCTCGGCCTTGTGAAGGTTTTGTGCCCCAGTGTAGGGGAATGCCAGGGCCAATAAGTGGGAGAGGGTGGGGTGGCAGGCATGGGGAAGGGGGAGGCAAAAGGGGTTTGTTCTTGCTTTTGTTTGTTTGTTTGTTTGTTTTTTGGAGGGGAACCTGGGAAAGGGGAAATTTACATGTAAATAAAGAAAATACCTAATTAAAAAAAAATACACTCATAGCTCCTTAGACTTTTGACAATGTCCCAGAAATTATGTTTAAGACAGACACCACCAGAAGAGAGCACACAGCACTGACTAAGAGGGCAATTACAGAATTTCTGGGGGGGTGGGGAGCTCAACAATAGTTGACTCCTGTGCTTTGTTCATCTAAAGCAAGTCTACAACTACCCATTATTTTCCATGTGCCAGTGACAGAACATGACATGGAGAGTTTCCTGGCAAACGCTCTCAGTTCTTCCCATGGGGGAGGACACAGAAGAAGTAGAAAAGCTATTTCTATGAGTCGAGTGATTCTAAAAAGCGTAGCCTCTAAGTCTGCCACAGCAGCATAACCGGGGACATGGGCAAATCTACACTACTACCTTTGTTCCAGGTCTACTGGCTCTGTAGGTCTGAGGCATGGCCCATCACAGTTTTCTAACATGCTTTAGCCAGGGCTGCGATGCACAGAGAGCAATCGTTGTTAAGGGGGCAGTTTCACTTGGCCAGACTACAGGTAAGAGTACTTTTGGCAGCTACCTTCCCATCTTTTAAATTACTTCAATGTAACTATGTCTTGGGGATTTCAGCTTACCTTCCAAATGTTGTCTTCAGATCTTTAAATCTTCAAACCCCCCAAAGAGAGCTTTCTTTAAACCTCACCTTCTCTATAATCCCGTCATTTTTATTCATTAGTAGGAAACACCTGTAACAGCAGGAGCTACTTACAATCTAATTGTTTCTGGTTCTTCTAAATTGCTTGTCATTATAAAAGAAATGACAGAAGTGAAATGGGAGAAGAGTGATGTGGCAAGAAGATGCAAGCCCATTTCCAATGTTTAATTGCTAGACAATGCTAAGAACAGATTAAAAAGATAAATCAAAAGTTTGCTGAAAAAAAAATGTGAGGCCCCCAGTCAGTTTTATGGTTTCATTTGAGCTGCATAGATATTATTATACACTCATTTACAAAACAATGAGCTCTTACTGTTTATGAAAGTTTAATCTCTTGGTTTATTGCCTTAATATATTTCACATTGGTAAGGTTTACTTTTAAATGAAATTTCTGACTGTCTTATGTGGATGTTATTTTATATTGAGAGTACAGACAGAATGAGTGTAACATCATAATTGTATTCATCTATGAAGCAATTAGAGTCGGGGTAATTGCTTCTGGTTTTTAGATATCTGCATACAAAGTAATAGGATTAATATTTTATCAGTTGGCAGTATCCCCTGTTAGCCAAGGATCCTAACACTATATATCTTCTCTGTGTGTCCACAGGAATTTAAACAGAGCCCATATTAATATTTACCTAAACTAAAAACCATGCCAAGTGAAAATCTCCATGAATCAAGTCAGTTCCACTGTTTAACACATATAATCCATGGATTCACACGGGGACAGAAACCTCTAGCAAGACAGAACCTGTAGGTACTGATGACAAGCAAGAGAAGCCTCAGGACGCATCTTCAGTCCCAAGTATCTTCCAAGCGATTCTACAGGTGCCAGAGTGCATATAAATTCTGTCCTCTTCTAAGAATCTGACTATGATTTAAAAATATATGGCTGCTCCAATACCTGAACTCTTATAAAAACACGTTTATAAGCGCTTTTGAAGAAAATTGATACGGCTGAAGACCTGGAATAGGATGACCTACAAGAATAGCCAGTGAATGACTGACAAGATTCAAGTCCCTCTGCCAGAATCCACAGAACTAAGAAGGGCTAAATGAGGACTTAGAGCCTCATTTATTTTCTAAGAAGCTTAGGCTATGAGGAGAAAAAGAAGGCCATAAATTAAATGGCACTTTGCTTGACTAAAAGAGGAACAAATGAGAGAATTAAGCTGAAACTAGCCACTCAACCACTGAAACAAATTTAATTGGTAGATAAGATGTATTTCAACACAAAACTAATATCCAAGATAGGAAATATAACAATCATGTTTCCTCTTTTCAATTGATACAAACAGGCATACTAAATAAAGAAGCATAACAGAGAATTACCAATCACAAAAGAAGACTGTATCTATTGTATCTGAAACACGCAAGAAACACATTACAGCAGCCTTCATAGCTCACCTTATGTCCTACTATTTTAACATAGCATATGGTAGCCTAAAAAGTAAAACAAATGGGCTACGCGGTAAGAAATGGAACACTTTGCAATTTTTTTCTGATCCTCCATATTGTTTTTAAATATTTCTTTAAATTTTCAATTTTTTGTCACCAAATCTTTATCTATCTATCTATCTATCTATCTATCTATCTATCTACCTACCTACCTACCTATCTATTTATCTATCTATGCATCTATCTATTTACTATTTATTATTTATTTGTGTGTGTACATGTGAGTGCATTCCATATGTCCCATGGTTTGTGTATGAAGGTTAGAAAACAACTTTTAAAAGTTTATTTTTCCTTCCTATGTGGTTCTCAGGGACTAAACTCGGATCTTAAGGTTTAATGGCAAGTGTCCTTACAAACCAAGCTATCATTAGGGTCTTCCATTCTTTTGGAAATGGGATACAGAGGTACCATTTCACTGAAGGATGTCTCAGTGATAGAACATGTCTATAGTTTGAAAAAGAAAAGCACTTAGAATACAGAGGACCATGTGTTACGAACCACTCCTGTGCTAAGCATTGTTTTTTGATAAATTTAAGTACAGATCATTTTCTTTGTTCAGAGCATCAACAAGGAGACATTTGATAGGTGTGTCTTAACTCTTCATGTAGCTTTTATTTTGTTATTCTGAAATCCCATTAACTTTTAGCCAATATTTATTACTTTGATTCTCTTCTCAGTCCTATTGCCGCCCTATTAATTTGTGTGACTATAATTTTTCTTAGTGATAATAGTAATAATAAATCCTGTGTATAAGAATTAAATGGAAGAAACATGATTTCATCAAATGCTTGTATTATTTTTCAAAATATCAACCCATCAGTAGCTAATATATGAACTGGTCCCTCTACTAGGGTTATTAAGATTGAGAGAAGAAATGGCTCTCTTTATTTATTACATCACAGTGAGCTCAGAGATAACAACGATGGAAAACATCATTCAGCCACCAATTGGAAAAGCCCCAGAGTATTCTAGTCCAGGCATTGCAAAAGCACAGTGGTAAAATGTCATCCACAACCCTTGATTGTCAAACTTGGAAAGCATAAGAAGATGATAGGGCCTGAATTCTTAGATCACTGTCTACAGATTTTTGGCAGACAAGCCCTATGACCAATGCATTAGAAATGCTAAATGAAGCTGATTTGGAAAGCAAATGAATTCACCTCGCTGAGGACTAATAATCTAGTGGAAAAGTTAATTGGTGGCATGTGAATTTATTTAGTTACATAATATAAAACTGAAACTCTAAAATTGAAATGCTCTGGGGGCAGCATAGGATTCAGAACTGACAGGTGAAGAGCCAGAAAATGAAGTTGAGATCTTACAATGATGTTATCAAAGAAACACAGTCTCAAACCAGTTAAATGAGGGAGTCTCCATGATGCTAGACCTACTGAAGACTGATTCTTATTCCTTACCTTCCAATCACAATTTTTGGTCATCAACGTGTATGACGATTTTACTTGTACATACATTCTAGAAAATAATTAGTCATATCATGCATATAACTTTTAGATTCATTGGCTATAACTTAGGAAAGCCTCATTTCCTTTTCTTAAATCACTTCTAGAAGACCCAGAACCTGGTAAAACACTGCTCTTAACTTGCTCCTTTTGAAAGTATTGCACTCAGTTTTATCAACAGCTTTATTAATTATATGGGGCTATCATCACCTGTTTGAATGGTACAAGTCAATGCTCTCTCTATATCCGTCTATTCCTAGATGCATTATGATATGAAAGCAACAGCACCATCAATGTTTAAAAGGATCTCTCTAAACTAAGCAACCCATGCACATGAATAGTCATTGGGGCTCTCCTAGTGTTATCTCCCTCCAACTCTTACCCTCAGGAAATCGTTAGTTGCTCTCCATGTACATTTATTTTTTTAATACAAATGGGCATATATTATCCATGTTTTTTCCTTAATAGTGTTTGCTTTGATTTTAGTAATCAATTATAATATCCCCATCTTAATATATGTGTGTATATTATATATAATATTATATAAATTATATTATAATATAATAATATAATTACATATAATATATTATGTAAATATATTATATATACTAATATATAAATATATAATAATATATAATATAATATAATATATATATACACACACATACGCACATACACACACACACACACATACAATGCTCTGTCAGGTGTACTGTTTTTGTTGGTAACTTTTCTTCCTTCTGTAAAGAATTATCTAAAGTTATCTCACTTCTATTTTGAAAACTGAACACAGTTGCTCTGTTTGTTGGAACTGTCTGCAAGCCTGATGGTAGACGCTGCCATACAGATATCTCAGGTAATTAGAAAACATAGCAAACCAGGAGACAGAGAAACAGAACACAAATAAAGTTTCCTTTATTTGTGCAAACAGTATGATGGAAGAAAGCCCAGAACACTTAGATGATAAATGCATGTTGCCGTTTCTTTTACAGTGTGTATTTAGAATCAAAACACATCAGTTCTACTGAATATCCAGTCAGAAGGGGAAATGCTACCCATTAACAAAGACGAGAGAAGTGTCTTACTGACTTACTCTGCCATTGAAAATATGAAGAAAAGGCAGAAAACAAAGTTAAATGAGGAAACATTATTATTTGTACAAGGGTTAAGGATTCTAACATGAACTCATTAAAATGCTCGCATGAGCTCCAAGAAGTGAAGCTGAAGCGTTTGTGTTGGATGGAAGAGGGAGACTTTATCTTGGTTTCTTTATGTTCTCCTTGTCTTTCTCATTTCTATTGTTCCTGTACTTACAAACTTTCTAAGTATCCTAAGTAGTTGAATTGTCAAATAAAATACATAAGCATAGAACGTATTAGAATACCCAACTGTTTGGTTTGATCAGTCCTTCAATTTCTCTCTCTTTTTAGGTCAGCTTAGTAAAGAAAATTTTCATCTATGGATATGGCCCTTGGGATTTTTTTCAGGAATTGAAAGAACCAGTTACAGAATGGGACTAAGATGTCCCGGAGGACAGGAGAGGGTGAGCATGAGGGGATGCCATTCTCCAAAGGAAGTCTGACAGCTTAGACAGCGTGTGGCTTCAGACCAGACCAAAGGCAAGACATCAGGAGTAGTCAAACCCCTATAGCCTACCACTACCAGAGAACAGATAGGACTTTTCTATATTTTTTAGGAAATCAGTAGCTACCAAAATAAACTATATTTTCTTCTTTTGTTTTGAATTATAGCCTTAACATTTTAGTGGTAAGAGTTACTTTAAAAAAATTAAGTAAAGAATAACATGCTTCCAGTGGATCATATGATACACAGGCAGATCTAGATCAGTGATAACTGATTAAGATCCTTTTAGTTACTTAATTTCTGTGACATCAATGAGGCTGACATCTAGGAGACAAACCGTTTTCCCAAACAAGGGCTGATGATTTTCTTAGACATTTTCAGAATTTCATCTAAAGCTTTTATTGATCTATCTGTGATGTTAAAATAATCATGACACCCAGAGTTTCCTTGCTCTGACCCAAAGCAAATTCAATATGAATGATATAATTCAGCCAACAAATCCTTGCCTAACACTATCTGCTAAACACTGAAAGTTCAAAAATAATACAAACCATAGCATTGGCAGGCAGATCCACAAATAGAAGAAATACCCCATAATATTGAGAAACATTGAAATATGAGAAATCACCGCATCCAATTTTCTAGGTTGATGTTCTTGCTGATAGGATAATTTTTACTGCACATTTTGAATTCAATTTTCTTTATTTTAACAAAACATATTTCATGCACATTGCTTACAGATGGAATGACTTGCAAAAACATAATCAGTTTTATAGGCCACATTCTCTTAGAGATTGGTACCATTCCAGTTCACCGTAAATGCTTTCCTGGCAGGCGTTCTGCTCTGTGCAACCCTCTTAATGTCTGTCATGGGTCACTAGCATCAGACAACATACTGTTGTTGACACAAATCTCCACTCAGAAGTCAGGTTTGCCTTTTCTTTGGGATGCTATTAGAGATGCCCTCAAGATCTAAGTACTTCCTTAGTCCCAGGCTTCTCAAAATGTTCAGCTCTGTCTTAGAAAAGTCTTCAGTTAGATTGCTAACGTTTTTTTTGTTTGTTTGTTTGTTTTTTTGTTGTTGTTGTTACAGATAGCTGGGGCATGTTTACACTTCTCAGGTTTGCCCATTACCTATACACAACCTACAGCCTTTGGTTAATTACACAGAAAATTTATCAGGCTCATTGCCACATACTTTTAAAGACATTATGACACAAAAGTAGATATGAATATAAGTTATTACTTAAACTATTCTGAAATAGTGTAAAGCATTATTCTTAAGGAATGTGCTCTCCAAACACTCCTTTTAAAGACATAATCGATATCCATAGATGTAGGATGCATCCAACATTACTTTCAAAGCTGGAACAACAGTTTGTGGGAAACCGTGTTCTGAGTAGATGTGTATTGTTGGTGTGAGCACAGCCAGGTCAAGTGCCTCAGACTTATGGAAATGGCAATCCCTTCCCTGAAATCAGGCTCAGGGCAACAGCAAGGCCATCCTCTGGTCCATGCCTGGGGCTGACAGTAGGTGCAGGGAGCATCAATGACAGAGTCCTCCTTTCTGATATCCACCACCTGAGCTAGCTACCACACAGACACTTCTTGCCAAGATAGGTTCTGCCTCCTCATCTTTGGTGTGATATACAATAAACATTCTGGGTTTAAAAGCTGATGGATCTCTTTCAGAGGGTACAGCCCATGTGATCTCTGTTCTTCCGTATGTATGTCAGTCATTTCTTCATTCCCTGTCACTGTTACAGCAATCTCTAAACTGCATGGGTTGCAGCAATGGTTCATACAAATTATAGACATTAAGAAGAGGTGAGAAATGAAGTTATCAGAATTGAAACTCCATAACTGAAGGGTCTTGTGTGTTCTATTTTCTTGGACCAACAACATTTGAGGCATTGCTCCAACCATATGACCCTATTCAGTATCTAAGGCCTGGAGCTTATGAAATTTGAATTTCTTTCCTACTATACTGTGATTCTTTTAAGGCAGGTTTGATGTCTCTAAATACATGTCTTCCTAAATATAGTACCTACACAGCACATAACATCAAGTGGAAACTGTATTTTTGATAAGTTTGGGCTCTGGTGTCTAGAACCATGGACCACATGAGATGCTTTGAACCATGGACCACATGAGATGTTTTGAGTTGCGTGTCTTTAAAGCTCTGAGTCAGTCTGAGTGGACATTTCTTCCTTATTTTATTTAACTCAAGAACCAGAATCAGAGAGCAAGTTAGAAAACAAAATGGCATGACCCTAGATTCAAGATGACTTCTTGTGCCTAGTTATCCTGAATTTTGCTAGCTGTCAGCCATATCTACTGCAGTCTAGACCAATTCAGTTCTCTTTCTTGTTGATAAATGATAAATGATATAGCATTTGCTAAGAGTATAGCATAATCCTCTTCAAAACGATATCTAGTTGTTGAAGGACAGGTAAAAATAAGACGTAGGTATTTAATGGAGGTGCATATCTTCTTGGGATCTAGAATTAAAGTCAATCTTTTTAAAAAAGGAGTTTAATTACTGTGTGTGTGGGGGGGTGGGGGTGTACAGTGCACTCACATGTTCATATGTGCATATGCCTATATAACATTAATACTCTGATTTGAAAGGCTGGTACACCAGGAAAGGTTTCTTCAAGGCTATGATTTTACAAAATAAGACCTGTAATATTCGTGTATTTACCCCATTGCTCCAGTTTAAATCAAGTAAACTTTGAGATGGGAGTGTCACTGGATGTTTAACTTAGGACAAACTAGTTATATTTGCTTGAGTAAATTCTCAAAGAAAACTCTTCATCAGTGTTTGACAGATCCTTTGAACAGATTAGGTATTTGGCATTTGTACATGAAAATTGTAAAATGTTACTCTAATATGAAAAGCATTTATAAATAATGTCATTCAATTTCTTAGTACACCTGTGCATACTAAACTCCTATCCCTACTGAGGGGCACATTGGCCATGACCTCATTGGTCGCCATATGTTCTTATTTCATGGGAAATGTAGCAAGCCTGGAGCAGAGAACGCACATAGCATTCACAGCACAGCAAGCACTTGATCTGAATAACCTATATTTTTCTTGCGCTGCAAAATCTAATAGAGTTGGACAAAATGTCATCTGCTGCTTATTAAGTCTTGTTTTTTTTTATGGTTGACTGACCTAATTTTCCAGAGTTTAAATTTTAACGTCTTATCACCTGCTTGGCTGAAGTTTCAGTTCGCTGTCAAGTACATGTGCATGTTAGCATGTCATTTACACGTGTTCAAGTCAAGTAATTGGGTTCACAGTAGACCTGTGTCAGTTTCAAATCTGGTCCCAATTAGAAAGTACATTTTCAAAGTAGTCAATCTGGCTCTCTTTCTCACCCATTCATCACTTCAACGATTCCTGGGAGCAGGAAGGTATCACTGAGTGACTCGGGCAGCTGCACATAGACCTTGTGTCTGCTCACAGTAGTTAGCTTTCCGTAGACTCAATTCAAAGCATCACATTCTCTAGCTACTAGCTTATTCTTTTTTTTTTCATTTACATCATCTGTCCTTCAGAGAGTCACAAGCTTCTTGGACTCTGGCCTTCTACTACCTTTCCTTTGTTCTTGAGTAACCTATGAGCTCATTCTGTTTCTTAGGAGCCTTGGTTCTACACCACTACTCTAGTCGTTGTATAACTGGTCTGCGTTAAGGCAGGCAAAAATGGTGAGCTTTGTAAAAACCAACTGAAAACTGTGATCTAGAGATCACCCTTATGTTCCAGTGCTCACTTGGTTGGGTCAAAATGAAAAGAGAGCTGGCCAAACCTTAGGGCCTAGACTGCTTAAATTCAGTCTCTAAGGCTAATGCATCAGCACTGCCTTAAAACCCACAGTGTCTCCCTTCTCTGGTTGGCTTTCTTTCAGTTATTTGCTACTATTTCATACTAACCTAGCTCAAATACTACAAAATTCTGAAATCCTTCTTTAAGTCCCTTCCCAAGGCTGGACCTTCTCTCCAGAACAGCCGGGTACCAAACCTACACTATTATAATTGATCTGGCAATTCAGATCCCAGCACTCCCTCACCAATTGATTATCCCTACAGCCTTTGGTTAGTACTTAATAGAATCATAAACTATGACACACAGACGTAACTTAAAGCGCTCTCTATTCACAGAAGAGCCAATCGAGCCTCACAAACTTTCAGTCTGTGTTGTAAACATTCTTACTACATAGACATCATGGGAAGCAAAATATCCCCCTCAGTTAGTTTCTTTCCTTGACTTCACCTAAGTTCTCTGAAGCAGGTACCAGTGGAACTGTGTTTTATAAGAAAATATTTGTCCTTGATATCAATTGGACAATGTTTGCTGAGTATTTTCTAATTCCCAGAGCCTTTTAGGAATGTTAAGTCTAAGTCTTATTACAGACCAAGAGAATTAGAATTCACATTTAAATGTGAGAGTGTTTTCCTGCATGTCTATTTGCATTATATGGGAAATATATATGAGAAATATATATGGGAAATATATACTATGAGAAATTAGAAGAGGTCATCAGAAGTTCAGGGACTGGAATCAAAGATAATTATTAACTATTGTGTGGGTGCTAGGGACTTAACCTGGATGCTCTACAATAGCAACAAGCCCTCTTAACCATGGAACCATCTCTTTAGCTCAAGAACTAATCACTCCTTAGTAAAAGCTTTGTTAGAGTGCAAAGAAAGCAACTATTAATCAACACTTATTGCTGCTGACTACCACACCAGAACTATTCTCTTTTCCAGTGCTCGGTTGCACGGCCTTTCACGATTATTCAGTTGTTTTATTTTGTTGGGGTGATGGTGTATGGAAATTCACTGCTTTGTACACAAGAAATTTGGGATCTTTGCTCTGGTTGATAACAGAAATGGCAGCAACAAAATAGGAGGGTAAACCTCACATATTTTACATGAATCATCAGTGTGGGGTTGAAGATGATAGGGGTTAAGCTCTTCCAGGAATGGCAAAGCCAAGGGCAGGGTGCCATTACAAAACAAATGAGTCCTCATATCTCCTCAGCTCTTCTGAGAGCACTGCGCTGTGAGGACAAGAAGAGGTCAAAGCCAGTAGGTTCTGATTAGCAATGGAGGGAAAGAGGCTGTGCTCCTGAGATGGTGCTAGAGAAAAAGAGGGTCCCTCTTGTCACTTGGTCTTCTCATTCAATTACCTCTCAGTCCTTCATGCAATGCAGAAGGATCTTCAATCTAAATGTCTTTGGAAACTTTATATTCTTTAATGCAATCAGAATGCCAGGTTTCTTTGCATCACATTGTAGTGTTTTCTGTCAAAATCCTAACACTTCAGTGAAAATAAACAGATGGGAAGCTTATTAGTGTATGATTGCTTGGCAGAAGGCATATCACAAACATAATTAAATGAATAAAAAAAATCCACCAAATACTAAAGTATTAAAATATTTTAATAATCCTGAAATATTAAAGTATTAAAATAGTATGATAAAATAAAGAGATTGCTACTCTAAAAACCCCTCTCACTAACACATAATACACTGTTTTATTTTTCTTAATAAAATGAAACTTTTGCCTTTGTGTAGACTTTTACTATGAGGTTAGAATTTTTTTAACAGTGTCCACTGATAATTTAGCCCCTCGGGGTGTAACTCCATAGCAGAGCACATGCGTGAGGTCCTGGGTTCAATCCCAAGCACTGGATAGAGAAGCTGAATCATTTCTCTGGACAGTGTTACAAAGAGATTTGTGATTTCCCACAGCACTTCCTCAGATATTAAAATCCCAACACAATCTAAGATCACAAGCACCCACTGCAGTGCCCACAGACGGTGACAGATTAGGCCCTGGCAATCAAGAGCATTCTGGAATCCAACATCCAGGAATGAAGCCTACTGATATGTGAATTAGGTCTTTGAAATTAAAAGTGCATGTGAGGTTTCAGAACACATTTCTGTGTCATACTCTACTACCCCTGATTCATTTCTAAGTTAATTTCCCAACCAAGAAAAACTGTATTTTCAATTATTCTGTGTATTTTGTCAATATGCTTAGTCCTTACTTTCTAAAAGAACAGGGTTACTCTTGCCTTGCTTGAAGATAAAGTATTTACATAGACTCCTTTCGCTTGGGGGTTTAACTCCAAACTCTGGATAGAATATCTGGATCATTTCTCTGGACAGTATTCCAATCAAGTTCATAGTTTCCCACAGCACTCTTGGGTTAAGGGGAACCATTTCCAGAGAATGAAAGAAAAATTGTTGCCAAATAGAGCTACGTTTTATTGTACTACGTTATTCCTGAAATGATCTTGTAGCTGTCACTATCACAGGTGCTCAAATAGTGGAGGAATCAGAAGATGAGCATATTTAGGTTGAGTTTAGGTCTCCTGGCTGTTAAGGAAGAGCATAAATCCCAGTTCACACTCAGATGGTTTTCTTCATGTACACCATGTCTACTTTCAACTCCCCTGGGGATGCTTGCTCTGAGAAGTTTGCCCTACATACAGATCTATCTACCTACTCATTCCACTGAGGTTGGTTTATTCTTGTTAATCAGCTGTCGAGGAGGCATGCTCTCTATCAGCGTAGCATGAGCATACATTCTTTGGAGTGGAAATGCAAAGATCACTGTTCTGTTACAAGGCTTTACATGATCACTGTATGCCTTTATGTTCCCTCATCAAAGGTACAAAGAGGTTTTAGGTTCCTGTGGAGAATACCATGCCAGCTTTAGGAAACTCATGGAGACTTCCGAGAATTCATAGGTTAAATACTATCCCATTATGTGAAAATCTTAAAAATGGCTGTTCCTTCTTTCTTATAAAACACACACACACACACACACACACACACACACACACACACACACACGATGACTTTGGAATGTTAAATAAACTTAGTAGATTATTCGTTAGAAGCAATGTATTTAAAAGGAGGTGGTAACTTTGTCCTATGTTCCCTGGTTAGGATTTTTCAGGAGTAACAGGATAGATGGAAAATGAATTCCTTTGTGCTTCTGGGTTGGGACAAAGATACCAGTGGTGTCATGGAAAGCAGAAGCAGAGCTTCCCCTTATGCTGTTTTCAGTATCACAATCTAAACAAGCTTACAGTCAGTTTAAATGCTTCTTAAACGCAATGCTGCAAGACCAGGTTTCCCAGCCCTCTGCCAACACTGTCAACATCCTCTGTCAATAGTGTTTTTCATATTCACTTCCAACAAGACACACAAGGGCGGCACATAGCTCAGGGCACTCCTGCGTTTTAATTAATGTGCCATGAGGAGGAGGGACACACAGGATGGTGCACAGCTGGGACTATTTTTTCAAGTTCAGTTTTAACACCATTTAGGAGTTTTGTTTTGTTTTTTCTTAATACCAATGAATGTCTTGTTGAATTTCTTTGGAAATAAATGTAGTCTAACTCTGGTTCTCACCTAAAAATATTGATAGATATGTCCCCGACATCAGTATAATTAATTTGCTACAGTTACATCATTTTTGGAAAGTTTAAATTTTTACAAGGGAACATGTTTTTAAAATGGCCAAGACTTTGACAAAATTTTTTGAAAAAATAAGACGTTTGCTTCGTCTCCTTTGCTGTATGTTTCTGTAATCAAAGATCCTAGATCACCAGTGCCCCAAGAATTCCTTGGTATCTCTTGTGAAAGAAATATGTTTTGCATCATTGAACAGGAGAGTGAATATTCCTGGGGTCTATGTCCCAGGCACTGAGAGTGAGCACACTTGGTGAGTGTGGATGCACACTTGTAGTCCACTAACAGGTGGCAGTCTTGAGAACAGACCCTTTAAACTGCAGTGATAATGGGGGGTCAGGAGCCCCAAGTGTTGCTGCTTACACTTCTTCTCAGAACTGAACTGTTTCTGAAAGTTTTCTTCCAGGACAGGCTGGGTTGATGAGCGTGTGGAGTCAGTTCTCTCACTTGCTGTTTTCTGTGCCTAAAACATTTCTTTAACTCACAGCCCATTGAGAAATAGTACCTATCCTAAAGACCACGCCCATCTACCCTGCCCTGGCTGTCAGATTTTCATTTTTCTATTTTAAATGGTTCCAATTGAGCTTAACATTTTGCTTTATTATAAAAGTCTTTTTTTCTATGAAATAGACATGACTTGGGTCTCTAGGCCATTATCTCATGTATCCTATTATTTTCTTCTTGCTAGATAATACTTAGGCTACAATGGAGACAGATGCTAAATCTTATTTAATAAGATAATTAGATTTATGGGTCATCTGATGAAGGAAAAGGGAGGGGTGGTTGTGTTCCTATCTCTAATGAGACAGTGCTAGTGTGAGAGCCTTTTCTCCATACCATCCATCTTTGAGCTTGAGCTTGATATGTGGAAGGTTATGGGGTTGGTAGGAGGCTTAATCAGAATTTGATGGTGGCAATAAGATTTTGGATAGGGTTTTAAAAAATGGTCCTTCTTCAAGTAACGCAAACTGCCATTTATATGTAAAATAATCTCTATTCACTCTCCAACACAGCTTTCACGGTCATTTCTCTCTTCGAGAACACTATCAATGGTCTGTAAAACATCTTCCCCATCTTTCTGTCGATTAAAGATATGACATACCCTGAGGGCCATTGTGGTTTCACTGAAGAAAGGCCGACTCTGACTATGCTTTCTTTAAGTTGCTCAACCCACAGAAGATGGTAATGGCTTCCATAATCACTGTCTGAGTCAAGTTATCTGTGTAAGAGACCAACCAAATCGTGGTTGTTGCAGCAATGGAATAGTGTAGATTTTTCTTTATCAACATTTATATTTTGGGATGGATTGCTTTTTATGGATTGTTTTCACTATCCCAGGCTACCACTGAGTTTATGATCCTTCTCCTTTGCCTTCCAAGTGCTGGGATTCGAGGCAGTTGTCGTAGATTATATGAAACACTCATTAAAAATACAACATGAATGTTCTAAATTTGTTTTGAACATGACAGTTTTCTTAAAACATATATTATAAGAAACATTCAAGTATACATGCTTTTGGCACTTTAATTCACTAGCAGCTAATGAATACCTATTAACTGAAACCTTGTTTACAAATAATACCTCTTACCCTTATTTCTGTTGTCTGGACCTCATGGGTTCCTGCTAGGCTTTCTGTTCCCTAGAAACTGAAATCAGACTACCTCAACTCTTAAAAGTAAATGGACTTGTAACCCTAATGTAAAATATAAGAGATCTATAGTGTATGCATTTATACATGTCAATCTAAGAGTTTCACGTTTATTTTCTAAAACTTGAATATAGATTTGACATTGGAAGTAATCCTCCAATTCCAGATTATGAAGTGAATGATGCTCAGGATTATTCAGGAAGAACTGAGAAAGCCCAAGGTTTGTACTCCTGACTAGTCATAAATGCAGAGTATTAGATACACACTCTGTGGTACACTGAACACGTCCAGACAAATTTACTAACTGAAGCTTTAGTTTCAATAAAGATTGATTTCTAAGCTGACCTCATACATGGTTACAGTAGTTTTACTATATATGAAAAGTCCTAGAATGTATTTTCAAGGAATTTAACTTTATCTTTTTTTCATTCCTTTGGTAGAACAGGCAAAACTAACAAATAAACAAACGAACAACAGATTATAAACAGAAAGCATCATTCACTGTAGCTAAAATTACCACCCAAACTCTCCTGTATTCTTTGGCTTTCCTTCTGGGTTGACTATGCTTCACAAATAGAGGTGGAGCCAGGAGAAAGGCCAATGAAATACAACTTGATCTGAGACGTGCTTGTCAGTGGAGTCCTGCGACGATCTCTACCTTTGGTACATACACTGTTGGACTACTGCTTTCTTGAAAGTTTCCGGATCTTTTTTGCTCCTCAGTAAATAGTATACTATGTGATTCAGTTAAACAGATGTTTAGAACTGTAATTACAGGTGCTCTTGGCCATGCCTTGAATCCAGGTGTCAGGGCAAACGTCTTTCAGCACTGTGGAAGTCACCGTTTAAGACCACGGAGAACACAAGGACGCAGGAAATCCTCCCTGTGGATTGCCAGTCTCAAAAGGTGTGGGATATTTCTATGTTCAGCTCTGATCCATCTCAAAATGTAATTTACTGTTTTATTTTTTCTCAATTTTCTACTTGGTATTTTTTTTTTTTTACCAACTATTTGATTCTAATAAAAGAAGAGTAAAAGCAGAGCTATTATTTCCCCACATTGTTATTGGCAAAATCTCCTGTGTGTTTTTTCATATGTCCTCCAAAGGTTTAATCCCTAAACCTTAAAGTTTTTGCTGAATTCCAGGCTCACCTTCTTTCTTGTTGAGCTATTCTCTGTGCTGAAGGTACTATCCCCAAAACGAAAGCAGAATACTCTTCTAAGGTTTGCTTGCTTCCTTACTGGTTAACATGATCAGGTTTCACTATCTTGCTAACACATCTCCCACTTCACCCCTCTCTTCTACAATCCAATCTCTCTACAGTGATGCATCAGTCATTGTTTTGAGAAAACATTCAGATGTGTATGTTTTCTATATTCTTCTGTCTTGTATTCGCTGGTCTTAGTTAAACAAAGCTCATCTAGCACGGTACACAAATGTCCTTCAGGATTTGATCCTTGCCTGCTTACCTGCTTACCATGCCTTCACTCTCCATGTCCTGGGCAATGACAAACATTCAAGTAAGTGTACACTGGTGTAGTCACTGCAGAGCAGAATCAGTACACTGGGGAGGTACGTCATGTATTGGCAGAAGAGATTTATAAGGAATAATTCAAGAGTTAAAAGACAGACAAGAGTGTGTATGGCTCTGTTTGTATGTATGAAATGGAGAGCCAGAGAGAGAGAGACAAACACACAAAGACATAGAGAGAAACAGAGACACAGAGAGACACACAGAAAGTAGTCTGTGAAATCATGTGGCAAAACAGACTGTGGCAAAAATAAAATAAAAAGAGCCCCTGGTGATGAAATGCACTTCATGGTTACTAATTAGAACTAGTAATCTCACACTGTGACCTTCATCTTTCTGACGGATCATGTAATTGACGTATCACTCCCTAGGGAGTGACAGACTTTCAGGACACATCATTTAACGTTAACTTAATATCATAAACACATAAAATATTCAAGTAATAATCTGATAATTATAGACATTATTCATAATTATATAACATAACATTCTATATATCATATATTGCATAATATATAATACTGATACTATATATATATATATATACACACACACACACACACACACACACACACACACACACACACATTGGCATATCCTGGGTGAGAGAAGAAATTTCTTAGAGTCTAGGAACTGTGTCCTTGTGTCCTGCAGGTGTTTGGTCTGCTTGTAAACAAAATATAATTGGAACACTGTCTGTACCCATTGATACCCACAGTGCCCATAGCTGCTTTTATGTAATATGGAAGATTGAGATATTAGAATAAATGCTCTTTTCTCACTGAGCAGAAAGTATTCATCCTGTGGCTCATTGCAGAAACTTGCTAATCTGTGTTGTACAGAACAGAAAATTAAAACCATATGACATGATGCACAGGTTCAATAAACAACGCGGCTCTTTGTACTACTAGAGGAGCTCACACTCATTACTATTCGAGGCATGGTTGAACCGTTAAAGAAAACATTGTGGTTACATGGAAGCCTCTATAAGTTAGTTATCAGCAGCATATGATCAGTTGATATCTTTCAGACTTGAAAGTTCCTTTCAGTACACCCTTAAAATGTACAACGATGAGAAGTGATTTGCTGAAATAAAAATGGCTCTAGGACAAACTGCTCAAGGCCATGTATGCATGGGAACAGATGCAAACAGCACCGGCTGGTGAGGTTGGAAGCAGTATCTATGCTCATGATGCTAAGACTAACCTGTGCCACATCTAGTGGAATTCAGATTCCACTGACAGTCATTAGTAGCCTCTGATATTCTGAATGCAACTACTTTTTCACTCAAACATATTGCAGGTTGCTTAGCTTCAGGATGTAAGGGATTTTAAGAACTATGTAGGATCTGTGGATATCTCAAGGATCATTTTATCCCAAACAAAAGTTCCCAGTCTTCAAGTGCTTGTTTGCTGTTTACTGGCACACAACATGATCTCTGTGTCAACATTAAGTCTAAAGAGTTCGTGCCTCTTGGTGCACATTGTTATGTGTGTGCTCAATTTAGTCTGCCATTTCATTTCATTAGTGGAGGCAGGAAGAGAATACAATAAGGTAATTACAACCACTTCACGAAATGCTCATGTGAACAGTCATTTTCTCCTGATTTAATATGACAATTTAATAAGGGAGTAGCTACCATAATGAGTAATAAGGTGGTTATGAAAAAGTCCAAAAGTTCTGTAGAAGAAACAAACAAACAAAAACACCTTTGCCTCAGCAACTCGCCTAGTTTTGTACATTTTCTTGTGCTTTAGGACTCGACTGTTAGGGAAGCTGAAACTGCTTTTATTTAACTCCTCTGTTTAACTCCTCACTTTCCTTCCTTCACTACTGGCATGGCTTTCATAGTTACAGCCCTGCACTTGACTTTCTACCTCCCTGACCAGCGATTATCCATGGTACAGCTCAAGGGTGATTATGTGTGTTGAATATTTTCATAGCTGTGGTACCAGTGTGTTCAGAGCTCATTTTTTTCCTACTCATTATTTAAGAAACAGTTTCCTTCACTTAGCTTACAGATCACATTAACAAAGTCTATGAACAATGTTCAACATAAGAAAACAAGCCCAGAGAGTGTAATGAAGACTCCAGAAAAGTTGAGCCACTTGTTCAAAAATGTCTATCATGAGACAAGAAGAAAATGTCTATTCAGAGCCAGAACCAGGACAATGGGGCTCTAAAGACGGGAGTGCAAAGAACAGATGAGGAGAATCATTCCTTAATGTTTTCAAACTTTACTTGTTGCAATTGCATTTCCATTCTGTATTGTGCACTGGGTCCTCCTACTCTAATCCAAGCACTTATCCCTCATATCTGAATAATCAAAAAAACCTTAGAGACAATTCCTCAGTCTCTAGTTTTCGGCCACTGTCAGATTTGTCAAACAGAATTATAATCTCAATTATCAAACCATTGGCTTTGCTACAAAACACTTGCCTCTCTTCATGTTAAAGTCCCTATGTTAATTATGGCTCCTAGTTGATGCCCACAAAGCCCTATCCTCAGGAAGTTAGAATTCTTTCCTAAACCCCTTGGCTGCTTCGAGGTTTTCCAGGTACACCAAGGCTTATATTTAAATCAATACATTGAGCATAAGTGCAGTGGCAATGCAAGGTTATTCTTAAATACACATCATTCACAAAGGATTGACTCCCTCAAAACCTGCTGCATTTAGACACCAACTCTGTCTCTATGATGGTCATTTGCACATGTAGTGGGGTCAACTAGTTGTCATCCATTCACTTCAGAATAGAAAGCTCATTGATTTGACATTAGCTTCAGTTTGCAAAGAATTTCACATACAGCTTTAACATAGCCTTGAAAATTTCTCTTTACATATATTCATGAATTGCAAGACTCCTCTATTGACAATGTACGGAAATATCAGACATTGGAAATAAGAAACAAGTTTTAGCAACAGCATCCAAAAATAGATAAAATGAACTCAAAATAAACTGTGGTTTTGGAAATACACTTCTGCATCTGGAAGAGAAACCAGAGAGCATCCACTTTAGTGGTCTGTTAGTCTGAGCAGAGTCACGGCTGGAAAACGTCATGGTTTCAGAAAAGGAGTTGAAAAATGCCTACTCGTCTTAGCTGTGTCATAGAGATGGAAGTTTCCATGCATTTCTGTTTGCTCAGTAGCTCCTGAAGTAGAAAGCAGTTTGGATGGAAAGAAAAGAAAAACGGGCAACAAATTATCAGAGTGGCTCTGGCCCTGTCAAGTAGAAGCAAGTACTTAGCTCAACTTGTTCTGTGAGCTGGACCTCCAGGACAGGACTACTAATAATATTCCTCAAACACAGAACAACTAGGATTACTAGAGCTTGAATAAAACCCATTTTAAGTGTCACTCAGTCTTCGCCACGAACTCCTCCAACTGCCTCTCTCTACTTGAGCCTGTTAATGAAACAAGATTCACTTTGCCAGCACTGCATTAAGTGTTCAACATTTCTAGGAACATTATAGTGAGGACCAGACAGGAAATATCTTCTTACAGGCTATAATGGACAGTTGAAGACTGAAATGTCTAAAGCTAATTTTCACACTGAGTTGCAATTTTTATCTTACACTCTTTTTGTATATTCCAAACACTGGAGGAAGAAGAAGGCGAAAGCTGTGACCTACGGCTAGGAAATGGACATGATACTATGGAGTTGGTCAGCTTTAAAGAGAAGCTCAATAACTTCAAGAAGAAAAATAAGAGTTAGTATAAATATAAATACTGAACTATGCTCTATAGTTTGAGAGAGTAGGACCTAGAGCACGCTGAAGTGCATGATGGGAGATGTGGGTAGAAGAAAATGGCATTAGCAGTATATGTGTAGAAGCTGCAATGTTGGAGAATAATAATGGTAAGTATAAATTTGTGAGCACTTGCTGTATGGCTCTATACCCTTATTTCAAAAAAACAAATTTTCTGAAAACAAATACTTAGATTAAAATTATCACAAATACTTTGATTAAAATTATTCAAAGATGATCTAAATACATGCCTCATACAAGAAGACATACAGGTGGCCAACAAGTCTTAGAGAAATTGCTCTACATCACTGACAAAGAGAACTACTAAGGAAAGCCACTGTTCATCTTTTAAAGTGACTATTAGTGACCTTATCAACACCGTGACAAAATGAACAACCTTAAATGAGAAAATACTTATTTTAGCTCACATTGCTAAGGCATGTGACATCGTAAAATAGCACAGAAGCAGTCATTTCTGTTGGAGATGGCAGCCAACTTCATGGGATGAGGACAATGAACAGGGTGAGAGGCCAGCAGAGACTGCTGTCCTCAAGTGCAGGTTCCACAAGCATACTATACCAACCATGTTCTACCTCTGGATTCCAACACCCTAATAACTATGAAACCAGTACTGGATTAATCCACTGATGAACTCAAGGCACTGATTATCCAGTCAGTTGGCCGAAGTCTCTACTCTGAATATTGCTACACCAAGCATGAAGATGCTAATACCTAAACTTTTGGTAAATGATTCCAAATCTAATCATGATAATGGATAATGTACAAACATTAAAACATTAAAAGATAACAAAGTTTAGGACATAGATAAAAGAAATCACCCTAAATTTTGTAGCATAATAAATTGGTACAGTGATGTTATAAATAATGAACGTTTCTCAAAAAGTAAAAGTATAATTAACATGTGATGACCTAGTAAATCACTTTTGCATTGACATTCAAAGGAAAGGAAATCTGTAGGCCGAGGAGACATTGATATTTCCATGGCCATTGCAGTGCTGTCAAGGTAAGTATCAATGGATGGCAATGTGAAGAGCAAAAGTTACAGTACAGGAAGCTGAATACCTATTCAACCTTAAAAATCAAGTAAATCATAATAATCTGATGAAGTGGAAATATCAAACACCAAAACATCAAACATTAAATGTTAAATCAAAGGAAGTCAAATAAATTCATGCAAACAGAACACAGACAGACAGAATAGATCTAAGGTGCAATAGGGTGAGAATAGTTTTAAATAGCTTATTACATATTATGTAAAGCACTAGAAGACAATGGTGAAGTTTCTTAGTTTAAAACAGACTACTTCAGGGGCAAAAAATACAAAGTAATAGGATGTGATCACTAAACACTGCACATAAAATTGCTGTACTGTACTTTATAAATATGCATAATTCTTGTGCCAATTAAAATCACTTTAAAAAGGTTGGACTTATAGAAATAGAGAGTAGCTTGGAAGTAACTAGAGATTGTGGAAATGTTGGTCAAAGAATTCACATTTAAAGATTGGTAGAAGAACTATACCTAAGAGATATTACGTATACATCGTGCCTATAGTTAAAATTCACATATTGTATAAGTAACACTTGTTAGGGATAGATTTGAATCTGTCAAGATAATAAGTGTACAGAAGTAGCCATAGTTAGCTGTAGAGAGCCACGCCCGAGCTAGCTCAATCGCCATTACAAGATGGCACCGGTATCCGGTGTCTTCTCCCTGTAACAAGTAGTCTGCGCATGTGCTAAGGGCCAGAGCGAGCCAAGTCACAGCCTATCCCGGGGCATCACATGAGATAATGAGCAAACAGCCAATCAGAGGTGAACACGCCACTCCAAGGTGTATATAAGCAGTGCCTTTTCGGGGCTTGGGGTCTTCCTCTTAAAGATGTAATAAACGCTTGTTGCAGAAGGATCCTGGTGTCCGCATGCGTTCTTGCTGGCGAGACAATTGTGTGGATCACAGTTAGCATTCTTTGTCAGGCTATGGTGTATACATATCTCAGATGTAATTTTAAATATAGTTTTTTATAAATTAAATAAAATTAGATCCACCTTTTAAAAAAGGTTATAATACTAAAAGCAAAAAGCCACACTGAGCATACATTTAACAAGGGGACCCTACAGACTCTTTGATGCGTTATCCATACATCACTCAACTTCTTCCTCTTATATAGCTGAGGCTGAAACCTGGGAAGATCATAGTATCTGAGTCTCAGCATTTATCCTATAATGTCACATAATTGACCAATGTTCTTAGGCTCCCTTACCAGCTTTCACCACAGCAAGACTTACAAATGAAGCAACACAGTCTTTTAATACTCAAATTCTAAAGATAAAATCACTGGATCCCAGAAGGGCACAAAACCTAAATCTTGGCTCTGTTTGTTTCCTACCATGAACTTGGAAGGGTTAATTGCTTTAAAACTCTGCATTTCATCTATGCAGTAAGAATAATTTCCATAGTGTACACACATACACACACACTTGTAAAAGCCTCCTTCTATTTAAGAAGAAAGTGTGATCATGCATTTCCTTTAATCTCTAACAACCTTGGAAACTGGGATTTCCACACTCATGCTGAACACCATTATTTCAAACAATATAGGTCATCAAATAGTAAAATTTAGTCTACTAGTGATGTCAAGGTCAAACAGAAAAAAAAATGTGTTATTTTCAATGAGACCATTAATGTCATGGTGATATGCTTCAGCCGTGAAGCAAAATGACAGAAAATAGGTTGATGATAAAATATAGTATAAACTAAAGATAAAAATGAAGGTTATTAAATGACCCTAAGATTCGTTTCAAATATCCACAATGCCACAACTTTAATAGAAGTGATCTGAAGTAATGGTGTAAGTGGCATCCTAAAGTTTTAATGTGTGTGTGTTTGTTAAATCACAAAGCCATTAAGGCTAATTTAATGAAATTTCATATAGCTATAGTGCCAGCTGTTTAATAATGAAGAATGCTGTGGAGAAATTTAGAGAGAACTGCAGGGGTTATTTTATTTGCTGCTTTTTTAACAACACAACCAAGCCAGGGGTCATTTGACAATGTTGTGGTTTGGAAGAATAAATCCACAATGATGGCTGAGCTAATTGTTTATAATAGCTGATGGAGTCAGATAACACATTCTACAATTGATTCTGTGAAGCCTAGAGCTACGGTCCCTGGAGAATGAAGTTTTGTTGTTTTTGCTGCTCTGCTTCCTTAGTTATATGTTTATTCTTATTTTTAAAAAAATTCTCAAGTATACCTCAATTTCACAGAGATACTTTGAAGAAAGAGACACTGCTGGGGCATTTTGTAGTTTCTCTCATCTTGAAATCACACTTGTGTACATTCCTTCATCCTTCTTAGATCATGTTATGTCAATCGTTTGATCTTGCTTTATTTTCTTCTAACTTTTCATGTTGGCAGTATTCTAGATGTGTATTGGGTCCTATTTGTACTGATTTCTTAAATTCATAAGGAGAAGCAAGTGTTCTCAGTCATTCATGATGAACTCAAGACTAATGTTTCTAGGTTGCAGGTGACCTATTGGGGAGCTCTGAAGGGAAGCCATGCTGTTTTGTCTACAGAGTGGAAGCTGGCACTATTCACCAGAAGAAATATTGTCTTCATGTAAGCCACACTGAGCCACAGGGAAAATTGGGGAAGTAAGAAATCCTAAACTTAGACCCATGACATTATCTTCCTTGTTTGTAAAATAGACAAAGAGTGGTTTCCACAGACAAAGGACTAAGTAGCCACTGGAGTGTAGCACACTAGACTACATTCACATAACTCATTTGGTGTTGGTTACTGGGAAAATGATCTCTTTGAAACAATCACAGACCCTGGACTCAGTTACTTTGTGTTGAGTACAAGTGAAACATCCTACATTCCATCCTTCTGTATAGTCATTTCTTTGTCTACCCAGAGAAAGGCTGTATTCTATTGGCACTTGGCTCTATTGTGGCCTGTTATAATTTTTCACTAACAAATACTGACTATAAGCCAGTGTCTCTAGCCCAATGTTCCTTCACCATAATAGCCATAACATTGTGCAGAGATTTGTAAGACAACACATTTATCTCTTTTTCTCAAAAACATATGAAACTAGATATTAATAGTGGAACAATTGAGTGAGGAAGAGGAAAAATATGGGAGTATTATATTTGGAAAGTAAATATCAAATTTATATACAAATAACAAAGTTATAAAAGGCTTCTTCTAAAACATCTAAAATATTCAAGATAAATACTGGCAATTATTTAAGTAAAAGCTAAGTAATTAAAAATAGAAATGTTTAGTTCAACTTTTTCAGTAAAACAAGTATGATTCCTTTTCTGTATATGGCTATAGTTCTCTGAGACATTAGATGAAGGTAGACATAACCAAAACATCAAGACTATCAACTCAAATGTGTCAGGTCAACTTAGAGACTCTGATCATCATTTCTAAATTTGTCTCTGTAGCATAGTTTTGCCACTGTAGATTCAACCATCCATTAACAAATAAGTCATTTTATTAGAATAGTGCATATCTAGTATTCTAACTTCATTCCTTTCAGTATGAGAAAATTCCCTATGGAAAGATAGATGCAAAAATAGTAGAACTGGTTGCCTGTCAAACTCCCCATGGGGAAGGGCATATGTGAGTAAGCACACTGCTCTTGCTAATGACCTCCACACTACTGCTTAAAGGAACTTTTTATACTTCCTTTCTTGGTCCTCTGTTCAACCTGCAACTTTACAGATACTATTTGCTGAATGACTTATTTGCATGTATTCCAGTTAGACTGTAACATAAGACAAACTGCTACAGAACCCATCCTATGGTTAATCTTCATTGAGTTCTCAAAGTAACAACATATTACATATGCACTTTTGTGTGTATCTTAACAGAGATGTTTAGGTCAGCGGGGAAAGGTCTTTCAAAGGAGAGCAACATTCTATTGAGGAAAAATATTGACATTCATGAAACAGAACAAAGTTGTTCATGGCCCTCCATCTTTAACATCCTTCTAGCAGCAGTAGGAAGTACAGAGGTTAACAGATGCAGCGGGGAAAGCAGGTTGCAGTCACATTGACAGCTAGGAAATGAAATGACACTGAGTATTCAGTGATTGCCCTCAATTAGCCTATGCAAAGCAAGAATTAATTACCAGCATTGAAGAAGGCTCACCTCTGACTCCTCTTTCAAGATCTCACTTACATGGAGTGCTCCTATGGCGTTGTAAATGAAGGTGCAGTGGACTCAATATCTTGCATTTCCCTTAATACATTTTAGTAGGAGGTGTGTGTGAAAATATAATAAAGGGACTCTAGTTAGGCTAACATATAGATGTCAGTAACAGAGGTGCATGCAAATGTAGGGACAGATATACGGTATGTCAAGATTGATACAAATACAGGAAAGGCTGGAACTGCTGATCCACAATGAATGGAAATTAGTAGGAGCGGCTGCACATGTCAGCTTTGAAATTCTCAGGGCAGCAATTAAATGCCTTCAAGTAAACCTATAAAATCTTTTTATTACTATACCAGGATATAAGTTATAATAAAAATAACGTGTGTGTAGGCAGAGCTTGTATTTTTGGGCGTAGTCTCTTAACAAAAGCTGCATGTGTTTTCCTCAAGCCAGTACTAAAATTAAGTCAAATGAATCTCTAAAGCCATTCACTTAATGAAATAATTTGGATACTTGAACAATAAAACTATCAATGACACAAATGTAGCAGTAGCATCAGAACACACAGGGCACGAACTTTACTCTGCTGGGAAGAGCTCCTTGGGCAAAGGGACGCTTCAGCTAGCGCTGCTATCACACATCTGGTGGGAGCCAGGGAGCAAAAAGAAGCAGAGGAGGTAAGGGAAATGATACAGAAAGTGGAGAAAGTGGGAAAATCAGAAGGCAGGACTGAAAGATGTCAGAATATTCTTAAGCACCAACTCTGAGCTCCTATAACAAAATGTTATTTCTCTGTGACACAGTCATTTCCAAGTTGCAAGCTAAAGTCAGAAAATTCAGAGAATTGAGCTGGAACCTGAAGGCTCCGGCAGTGAGGTGATGAGAACCGAAGTCAACCAAAGTGGGCTTAATTCCACGCATGTGTATAAGACATGTATCTTAGGATGAGGAGGGCACTCAGCACTTAACTCTACAGGCAAGTGTGGCTCTCCATGATATGGTCACCACTGTGCCCTGGAATATTCATCAATGTTTCAGAAAGGACTAGGCCAAATCTTACTTATTTGCACAGGCAATTGGTATATACAGAGGCCTGTCAAGAGAAGGGTGGCATGATTGGATAGAAACAAAGTTAGATTTGATGTAGGCTTTTTTTCTATATAAATTATCACATACAAAACCATCCCTATTGGCCTTGTAGTTACTGCCCATTGGGGTCGTTTCCTTGCTTCCTTTTGTAAGGATGGATGCATAGATGATGCTGGCCTTCAAAAGAAGAACATAATGGCTAAACAATCTCAAAGTTAAGTAGAGAGATGCACAAATGGGTCAAAATAGTATTAGTTTATTGCACCAATAAGATGACAGGGCTCAAAGGAAGATGCTCCGGGCATCATCTGCAGACAGTTTACTGATACTGTAGTATAGTTTCACTGTTAAGTCATATATGGTACTGTCTTAGCTTCTTTTACTGTCATAGTTTCATTTTTTGTTGCTATGGTAAAATACTCTGGAAAAAAGTCACTTAAAGGAAACAATGCTTCTTCTGAACATAGCTGGAAGTGACGTATATCTCAGCAGAGAAGTCAGTGCAGCAACGGTTCTGTGCCATGTTCACATTGTCAAACACAGCAAGGATGGCTTCCTATGGTTTAGAGTGTTTCTTCCTGTGACAAGGCCAGTGATCCCCGCCTTGGGACTTGGCCATGCCAATTGTCAAGATGGTTCTTTCCACACCAGTTAAGGCAATGAGGACAACCCGCCCCCAACACAGGCATTCCCAGATGTCTGTCTCCTGTGCGATTCTATATTTGGTGAGGTTGACTGTGATTGCTTATCGTCACAGATACCTTGCCTCAGAATGACTGGGGAAGCTACTTAGTTTCTCCAAGCCTCATTTCTTTACTTGATCTAAAGCCTGCTTGTAATATCTTAACTATAGGGCTTTCAAGGGTCCACACTAGCCTGTGTACAGAGAGGACTGAATAGCTGTACACTTTCATTACCATCATTACCAAGGTTGACCCTCTAACTCTGAAAAAAAACTCTGAGAAATTACCCAGACAGAATTGTGTCAAAGTCTCTCTTGGTGGGTCAACATGAGAAAATATTTGCATATTTCTGCCTTCAGAAAAAATGAAAAAAAGAGAATCAAGATTTTCTAATGCAGATGAAACAAATTTTCCTAAGATAGTCTCCTGGTCTTGGTTACAGCTCTCTATACCATGCCAACCACCTTCTTGTTCTTGTGGTGTATGGTGTATGGTGAACAATGACTCACACTGCAGAGTCACTGGGGCTTTCCTGACAGCTATAAATCCCCAAGTAATGCTAAAATTCCATTGAATTTGGATTATTTAAATGATGTTTGCCAACTTTTGCCTTGAGTGTGAAGTGTGAGCCACTTAGGTTTAGCAGAGAGAGGCTGGGCCAACAGTTTTGAACACAGCAATCTTTTTTGCTCACTGTCCCAGAAATCACAACTTGAACATGTCATCAACCCTGAGATTTCAAAGGTGTTAAATATTTAACTCTCACTAGCAGACTGCAAAGCATTGCTTGCTTGGCCAAATACGTGTACTTTCCATCTCTCTGATCAGTTGCTAGATTATCATTCTTGGAACTTGACTTTTCAAAAATCTCCCAAAGCCCTGTAGACAGAGGCGTTTTTTCCCCTAAAAAATTTGGTTTAGCTTAGAGTGATGTAGAGTCTAAACTTGGGGTATTAAGTATATGCTCTAACCTGTTCAGACCTCAGCTGCCTCATCCATAAAAATCTCGTATGTGGGTTGAGGGGATAGGGATGAAGTGGGTTGCCCACTGACCTCGGGAAGCACCTTGCACAGCATCACTATGGACCGTCACAGTTGCTGACCCTAGACATGCTTATCACGTGTTATTTATATTCCCTCCTGCATACACTCTACGGTTGATCCATTCCTACCCCTGAAACACATTCATCTCTTTGTGACTCAATTCAGAGCTTCTCAGCTTTTGGTCCTCTAACAAGTTGTTTGTCTAAAGTTGCCCCTCCTGTCTCCCTACTTTCCCCTGTCCATTTTAACTTGATTGTTACTTACAACATCTTTTCCCCTGTCAATTTCCCCAGACAAGCTTCTTAAAAAGGACTTTGTTTATTTATCTTATCTTTCATATGTACCATGAATTTCTAAAGTTCTAATGAGGCCAGGACCCACCGGGTTCTTTAACATTTGTGGATAAAATACCTTCTGCTAAGAGAATAATGCATACACGTCAATGGTGGCTTACTTACCACTTAGATAAATACCACAGCACTGTACTATTAGAGAAAGCTCTGAGGAATGTAATCTGCCATGCAGGTGTTTGATAAGCCTTTTACTAATTACAACATTTGATGTGCCTGAGATTTTTGTGGGAAGTCACAGACTAAGGGGAGATTGGATGAGGAATGTATATATCTTAAGTAATTAATTAAGTAATTAAGTAATAGCTTCTCAAATGACTCCATGACTCTTAAAATTGTTACAAGAAGTGAGTTCGTACTCTCATTTCTTTATATCGTTTCCATTTATGCATACATACACACAAAGGCTTAATAGAAATCTTCTTCATCTTCAATGAATGTTCTAGTTCTGCTTTCCTAGTCACCAATTATGTAACTTAGAAATGGTTCCTTCAAGAAAAATAAAAGTGTCACATTGGACCAAGTTTGGATAGGAGTAGACCAAAAGTGCATGTCTTGAAAAGTTTCCATGTTCTGGAGATGGTGGCTGTTCTAGTTGGCATTATTTTTGACCACATGCAGAGATACTTGAATTCAGGATTCCATGGCAGCACAGGTCTGATAGAATTCAAGGTATGTTAGTGAAGATAGCTCCCCTGACTGCCTGCTTTGGGTTAGCCTGCCACTGAGTTGCCTATAACATGGCAGAGAGAGGTCTGTTATCTTTCAGAGACCACTTCAGGCTCTGCTTGAAGGAAAGTGCAGAACGACACTGCCCTGCTGGCAAGCTGAACTGTTTTATTTCGAATTTTTATGACAACTCTCATGCCAGGATGGCTCGGGCAGTTTTGTGAGCCTGGTGCTGAACAGCACAGCAGGAAGGTCAGGGTTTTTTTTGGCTGTGGAATCACAGAAAGTGTTCTGAAAGGGGGTTGCCAAGTCAGAGGGCATGAACTGAGCAAGTGAAAGGCCTGCATGAGAACCACAGGAGAGAAGTCTGTTTCAACTTGTGATTAGCTAAAGAATTTGGCAAAGAGATTTGAAAAGAATCCCTGTAGTCACAGGTCAGTATTCGAGTCAGAAACTAGGCGAGGGAATTGGGCGGTTTTAATCGAACTTGGGAAATTCTTGGAAGTGTGTAAAATAAAGTTTTAAAAATAAACTCTAACTGAGCTAAATAACTAAGTATTTTATTATTTTAAAATTATTCCCATTCTCTTATTGCCTAGTTACTTTTCTGAAAAATATTTCATAACATTGCTGTCTTTGTAATTATAAAGAATGTTCTGCCCTAACCTACTATGTAGTAGGAGAAATAGAATACACACAGATAAAAAAGAAGGCCTTATCATGTTTTCAGGGAAGAGAAAGAACTTTGAGAAGGGATGTTAATGTTGGATAGGTTCACAGATTTTTCTGGAGTCTGAAGCAATAATGGCCTATATCACACTAAGACATAAGATAGAGTAGAGTTCTTCGGATCTGGGTTAAATGATTGTTCAGAAAGTCTGTGATTAAACAGCTGTTCTTTGGCCTTCCAGCAGACAAGGGGTTTTATGTAAGGAAGAGCACAAGGCTATCCTTGGATCAAAGCATGGAGTTTCCATAATTAATCTTCCACACCACATATGATAGGAGGGCATTCTCTTAGCTGGGTCTGTGATATTATGCTTGTTTCATTGGCAAGGATAGAGCTGTCCTAACTAGACACTGGTTCATTTCCCACATTCATTTATACCTCCATCCTCCTAACTACTTCAATCTCCAAGATGACCGGTCATACATGCCATTTATCATCCTTCATTTCCACTCCAGTAAACTCAACATTCGGCACCAGAACCACTTTAACAGAAGGCAAGATAGGCCAAGCTAGCGGGCTTTAGCTCCTGAAGACCTGCAAGTCATTCAGCTGAAGAATGACTGACACATCCCAGGAGAGAGTAGTATGATGTGGCCTTTTTCTCACAGATAACCCTAAATGTAACCATGCTGACATATTTGTAAAGACCAATAGAAAATAGGAAGACACCAGCGATCTTATAATTACCTAATGTTAGTTGGTGTCTCGATTGTACCACTGGGGACTTAACTAATGTTTGGTTCTTAAACTACTCATTGAGTCAATGACATGAAGGGCATTGTGGCTGCAGTGACATAATGACCATATGGTATACAAATTATTTTCCAAACTCTTTAAAACGAATAATGATTTTCGAGAAACGGTAGCAGAGCTGTGGCTTTGGCAGTTGGGATCAAGCCATACTCCAGAGTCTACATCCTTATCACACAGAACAAGGTATCAGAACTGTAGGATCTTTTGTCATCCAAGCTAAGCCAATTTTGTTTCTTCCCACACTGGAATTTCATACACACACACATACGCACACAGACACTGACACACACATATACAAACTTGCACACACACTAACATACACCTACACACACTATAACACACACAGTAACACACACTAACACACATATTAACACACACACTTGCGCACACACATACACACACACATAAACACACATATACATGCATGCACACACCAGGAACATGACCATCTTTTGTATTTGGTTGTCCAAATATTTTAAGAGTTCCTTTTAAGCTATTCACATATTAACTCTTAAATTTGTTTATTTAATTCCCATTAAAATGGTGAATGTAAAATCAAAGAAAGATGGCTTGTCACCTGGGGATTAGTGAAGTCACAAAGCATGTAACCCTCCATGCCTCCAAACCCATCAAGTTCCCTTTGGTCTTAATGATACAAAGTTAGAACATGTGTACCACTATGTTCATGAGAGGAAGGAGATTAGGGATGGGGCCACACTAGAAGTGCTGCCTTGGGCCTTTACTGAGCCACTGAGTGGACATGAGACACATGATGGCCTCATCTAGAGATTTGACCTCTGGCCCTTCCTGCCTTGACAAGCCTTTCCCAGGGAAGGAAACACGGAGTTGGGATGAGGGTTGCAAGTCAACCTTCGGGAATATTTTTACAGCCAATTTCGTGACTTCTTTTGTGACTTTCTATGCTCTGTGAGATTTATTTTATATCAAAGTAACTGAACAGGTTGTCTTTACAGATGGCATGTCTGTCTATGCATGAAGGGGGGAAACAGTAGTCCTTCAGAATATCTCATTTTGAACAGAAAACAGACAGGAGAGCACAGAGCTTTGTCTCTGAGGGGAAGGTATGTTGTTGAGACTCCAGAGATGATAAAATCTGGAGTGTTGTGATGTCACCACCTCACCCTTACTTATCAAAGGGGTACGTCCAGGGAACGTGAACCTTCCTAAGGCTGGGAGGTCCTCAAGTCAGTGTTCCATATGTCTGAAGCCTTTTCTGACCAATATGTGGGAACAAAGGTATTACTTATGTATTTAGACAAAGTACTCTAACATTAGTCTCACATTAATTTCAAATTTTTAATAGTTGTTAACTAAGTGACGTGGTTGACTAGTGTGAGTGATTTTCAGTAAGCAGTTGTTGGCCTCAGGAACAGATCTATTGAGAAATCATGAATTCCTACAAGAAGTCAGAATGAAGACAGGTAGAATTCTTCTCTTACCATCGAGATAGGGAGAGAGCCCTAAGGCTCTGCAAAGGTGTGGGGCACACTGCCATTCAGATAGTTATTCTGAGTCAGGGAAGGGAACTCCACTGAGCATAGCACCTCAGATGGCTTATCTTGGAAGGAGAAGAACATAACCCATCAGAGCATAAGGATTGTTCATCTATAAACACAAAGTCCCAGATGAGCAGTCCAAGGAGAAAGGTTGGCATCTCAGGATAGAGAAAAAATTCCAGAGCATTTCAACAAATAATCAATATCTGATATTCTTTGGTTATTTCAAGGAGAAATTATGCCAAGTGCTTTACATATTTTATCTTATCTAAGCCTAAAACTGACTTCATAAGGCTTTTGCTCTCATTCCCTACATGTTTATTCATGGAAGTGGCTGAGAGTTCCGAGCCCCTGCTCATCATCAGATGCCCCAGGCTCCTGTTCCAGCAATGCAAACAAAACAAACATAAGATAAACAACCCCTAGAATAAACAAAGATTATATAAAAGCACACATACCGTACACATGAGCATTTGTACGTCATATCTCTAAAAGCTGGTGTGGTTTGTTTGGGCAATTTTGAATAATTGGGACTGAAAGGCAGAAAATCTCTAAGAACATTGGCTCTGGGCTTCTTTACATAAAGTGACCAACTGTCTCAATTCACTCATGGATAGCCGACTTTGGCAGACAAGGTAAAACCCTCCAGTCTATGGCACAGCAGAACAGTTGGCTGTTTCCTATATTAAAGATATTGTAAATAAGAAATTGAAGCACCAGAAGGTCTGCAGTAGAATATAAGCCTTTTCTGGTTGTTACAGGTTTCCCAGGTGGTATTATAATGAAAAAAGTGTGCCCTATCACCAAAAGAAGTCAGGTAAAGCTGACAATCTTTCTCTATATATTCATTTAAAAGCTACAATTGCTTGTCAGCCTAGACCTTAAACTTCATTCTCATCTACTTCAGAATTTGGAACACATAACCACATATAAAATAGCTGAAGATTAAAAGCAAAGCAAATAAAAGCAGTAAACAAGTGCAGGAGAAAAATGCTTATTGAAAAAATATGCAAGAGGTAAGGGTGTAGACCTGAGGTGAGCAAACCGATGGGGCCAGGGGAGAAGAAGCAGAAAATTGTGCCAAAGGCTTGTGGGTCCAACACTGGGAGAAAGACCATCTGCCTGGGTCCTGTGTGGCTTTACCTCTGGAAATCTCTCCCCCTGTCTTGGAGGCTCCTTTCTGTCCAATGGGACTGCCGCTTACAGCTTGTCTTTTACATCTTGCACCATTCCACTAGCTATTTAATAATACTGAAAAAATGGTGCCTAAGATTGTTTATAGACACATACATTCCTTCTTGCAGTTAGACTGTGATAACCTTTGACAAGAAGTGTATACACTTTGCCTTGTCTTCTCTGAGAAGAAATTTTCCTTCTGTTCTCACATGGTCTCTGAGAAACAAAGACTACCATATTTAGTGGAAGAGGAAAAAGTCAGGCTCTTAGAAAAATATTGATGTAGAGAATCGTATCCCTGAGAACAAAATTATACTGAGGTGGACTGACGAAAAGTTCCCACTGAGACTTACAAGATTTCGAAGCTAGCTTTTTCTCATGTTCACATGTCACTTTAAGTTGGCCCTGAGCACTAAATCAATGCTAATTTTAGTTCACTCCATGTTGTTGGAAATTTGGAGCTTAAATTCTAATTTGGGTAAGTGGGAAAGTTATCTCACAGAGCTGCCCAACTGGGGCCTAGCAAAGGAACATTCATTTTTGGAATGGGCAAAGAAATCATGCTTCAAGGGCTACAGTTTCTCTGATTAAAGTTTTAAACATCACGTTGTGTTATTTTCAAGATCAGTTTAAACTAAGCACACATATAAGTTTTATAAATAAAGTTTTATTATTAATCTGCAAGCCAGCATATGCATACAACCTCTCCTCTCTCAAGAGCATCTTAATAGACACCTATGAGTATACATAGTCAGGTGATGAGCTCTGTGTGTTCTTCATTCATTTCTTTTGTTCTGCATCATCATAGTTTTAAAAAGCATACTGGTATATTTATTTCTGAGTGTCTGTGTGTCTGTATATATAATATTGTAGTGTATATCCCTGTGTGTGTGTGTGTGTGTGTGTGTGTGTGTGTGTGTGAATTCCTGCTGTGTAGGAGGTCAGAAATCATCAGGTGTCCTACCTCATTATTGTTTGCTTATTCTTTTGAAGCAGTTGCTCCTTGCACAAACAAGTCACATTTGTCTCTATAGCCTGCACTATATTCCTCAAGAATTCAGGCCCTCTTGAATCTGAGGTTAAAGGCATGGGTTGGACACCTGTTTTATTTGTATGACTTCTGGGACCAAGTCTTTGGTCCTTTGGATTACACCTATTATAAATCAAGTGCTATTTAATGTTAAGCTGTTTCGCAGTCCTCCTTACCAGTTTTACACCATCCCTTGTTCTTATATTTAAACTGGACTGGTAGAGAATGCGCTGCAGTTGTTCCATTGCTCGTTCACTCATTCATGCTGTATTCGCTGAGTATCTGTTAGGTGTTAGTGTTTGCTGTGGGTGTATAAAAACACCCTTATCTATTTTGTTTAGGCTTAGGAAGATAGATAACCTGTTAGAAATGATTCGGCAATGTAAGTGCTACCCAGGTACTGGGACATCACTGTGGTTTGACCATTAATAGCCAAGGAAGGATTCTTAAGACAGTGACTGCTGGGAGGAGGCATTTAATCCTTGGGTTAATAATGAAGCCAACACAGAGAGATAAAACGTGAAGTATCTGAAATCACTTGGTAGAAGCCAGAGAACGATAGTTCCAGTGGAGGCCTGGAAGGTGCTGAGTTCATTTGTTTCCACTCATCCTTCAGGTTTGTGCCTTGCACAACCTGAGTTGAATTAAATACTGCAGTTCCACATAGATTAAAGTGTACACATATGGAGAAATGCAAAACGAAAATCATCCTTTATATATTTTAAAGACTCTAATCACCTTAATTATCTCCCACTTCCATTGCTCAGTAGCTTACAAGGAAAAATCCAGGAGGGGAAAACCCCAGTCAATTTTTACTTGAAGATGAGTTACATTTGTTTAGCAACAGAAACTTGAAGGACGTCAGATGTTTCCTTGTCTGTGGTCTATACATGTATGAGTTGAAAGTTGGAGTAAATATTTTTTAAGTCCTGCGTATTTTCCCTCTGAGTTGGCCAGATGTTATGCTTAAATACTAAGCGGTGGTTAGTAATCAGGCCCTTCTTTGATGGCAATCAGATTCACTGATCATTGGAAAAAGTGTTTCCTATGAGTCTCCATTCATTTATGAAATAGTGTATGAGCTTAATCTACATCAGCTCTACACTGGAGCCAGCATTTGCCATTTACTTAAAGGGACAATGTCTCAACCACCGCTTTCACTGCACTGAGTGGGAGAACTTTAGTTACACATTCTTACTTCATTTGGATTGGTGAAGATGTTTTTCTGACTGATAAGGATTCTAACATGCTTTTACTCTGAAGGCACATACACATCCAGCTCAAAGATTATAGCAATTAAAAATGACACAAAACATTGTAAAATATATTCCTATCTTATTTTCTACCCATTGCAGTGAAATTCCTTCAAAACTGTACCTCATTGGAATTATTTCCTGCAACAAAATATATGTGTGTGTGCATGGTGTTTTATTTTGTTTTTAACACTTGTTGCTTTTTCATGCCGCATTAAATAAAATCTCTAAGTAAGTCCAAAATACAGCTGTTTCTGCTCTGATAAGAAGCCCAAATTATCTTTACAAAGGAGAGCCTTCATTTTGGTATATCTCGGGTCAGACAGAAGCTTCCCAGTTGCATAATGTGACCCTCACTGTGCATTTAAAAAGTAACAACTATGTCACTAAGGATTAGTGTTCAAGAAGAAAAACTATCTGCAGCCCTGGGGAGCGCAGCCTGAAGCAGGGCAGGAATAGCCTTCCTACCCACCGCCCGGGGAAGACCAGGACCCTGCAGCTTGGATAGGCATTACTTCTGGAAGGCATCTGTTTTTAAAATGAGTGGTCTCAAATTAAGCAGTTCTTTGGCACCAGTGACAACTACATTCATCTTCAGGTGTTGTTTCATCAGAATGACCTTGCCATTTAAAATACCACTTTGAAAGACTTTGAGCAAACAATGGTCCTGAGAAACAACATTATTTATTTTTGATGATTTAATGATAAAAATGTTTTAATGCTTATTTGTACCATCTTTCTCAACTTCCTCATTAAGCACTTTTAAGATATTCTGGAGGACATAATGTACTACATTGTAACATCACTATTGTGTTATTCTCATCTTTTTCAGATTTACTGCCAATATATAATTTAACTTTTTCCTAGTTGTGATAAAAATAGTTAACTTTGGAGCTACTCTTTCAACAACATTTTAAGAAAACAACACACTATTGTTACCTATAAGTATGACATTGCACATCATATTTCCAAAAACCATCTTGACTTTAGTTAAAGAACTAGCCTGGTGTTTTACTTTTCTATACATTCTGGATGAGCACAGCAACCAAGCTTCACCTCCACCACACTCATCTGCTCTGTTTTTGTTTTCTAACAGAGCAGAAATGTCAGACCTCAATATGTATAAGCAAAGTCCAAGACTCAGTCACAGGTTCAAGTATTTAGTCAACTCCAGAATGACTTTTGCTGTTTTATAATACCACCGAGAAAAGATGGTTTCATTGTAACACTCAAATCCTTCTCCTGAATTAATGCTTGCTCCTGTTAGAAGTTTAAGAGTTGGATGGGGAGGAGTTGTGCTTAACTTCAGTCTGTACTAATGAGTAATTCTCTTTCTTTCTTTCTTTCTTTCTTTCTTTCTTTCTTTCTTTCTTTCT
>JADRCD010144844.1:2500-11394 GCA_019843815.1 Montemys delectorum
CATGGGCAAAACACCTATACATGTAAATAAAAATAAATCTAGTTTTTTAAATTGAAAAACCAAACCAAGGCAACAAAAATCAACCCAAAACAAAAACCCTAAAATCGGAAACCCACTTATAAATGGGGAAAAGGTCCCTCAACTTTTCATACACTTTAGGGAAATGGTTCTAAAGGTGTGGCAACCTCAGTGGTGGCCTTCTCCCCAACCCTGTGGATTTCCAGAGTGCCTGTCACACCTTCAATAGCTGGGACTTCTCTGTCCCTGTAGCCAGCCAGGGGGTTTGCTCTGCCCTCCTAATTGCTCCGTTTCCATTTTGCCAGGTTTCTGCCTCCACTGTGGCCCCGAACCAACCCTCCACGCTGTGTACCTGCCACTTGGAGAGGAAAAGAATGGCTTTGTCCTGACAGTGGTCATATCTGTCACTAATCAGGCAGGGGACAGAGAACAGACCCAAGTGGCAGTTAAGGTGGGTGGTGATTGATGGCTTTACTGGGAAATGTCTCCACGGGGCTGAACTGGGCAACTACAGGGTATGTGGAAGCAGCTGAGGGCATGGGTGAGCAGCCATGATCAGCCAGCAGAACTCTGGGCAGAGCCTGGAGAGATCTCAAAAGGAGTTCATGACTCAGAGGCTCACAAGTATGTGTGGGTTGGGGGGGGGGGAGATGGGATGAAGAAAGCAGCTAGAGGTGGAGTGTAAGCTTGCCCAAAATGTGGTGGTGGAAGCCTTCACTTGCCTGATATAAACGCATCCAGGTGCCCTCCAGCCTCAGGAAGTGCAAGCGCTCCTCTCCTAGGCCTGCTCTGCTCCCAGACCCATGGCTTTAGGGGCCAGCTTCTTGAACAAAAAGACAACTAATCCTGTTTTTGGTTCCCCTGTCAGGTAGGACACAGCTACATGGGTGTTGAAGATGTGACATTCCAGGAGATTGTGTCAGAGAGAATCGCCACAGCTCTGCACCATCAGGGTGGCCATGAACAGCTTCTCCTGCTTGCCAAGGCTGTGTCCTCTGAACTCAGCGAGGAGGACCAGAGCCCAGGCTCTGGGCAACTTAAAATGGGCATCAAACAGAAGGTGTATGGAATGGGTCCTTTAAGGTCTGCATGTGGCTTCTTGGGGAGGGGGTGGGGCTCGTGAATCAGAGAAGCCTTGAGTGCCCCACAGTGGTCACGGTCACTTCCTGCTTTTGTTCTTCCACCGAGTGACATAAAGTGAAGGGACTGTCTTCTTTATTGGGAACCCATTTTCTCTGCCCAACTCCATGGAGTCACAGTCTTCTGGAATCCGAAGGGAGGTGGAGAGCCTCACTCTGGCTGAGAACCTTCTGGAGACTGAGGGGAAGAATCTACTCCTTACTTTTTCTAGCTTCTAGAAAAAGTCACCAGTCCTGGGACCCTAATCCCCTTTTCCCTGTTTTATGTGTGTGTGCATGTATACATGTGTGCACATGTATGTGTGTGTATGCACGTGTGTCTGTCTCTGTGTGTGCATATGTATGCGTGTATGTGTGTTTGTGTCTGTGTATGTGTGCACATATGTGTGAGTGTCTCTGTGTGTGTTTATATAGGCTCTAAGGATCAAACATAGGTCTTCATTCTTCCATATCATGTACTTTACCAGTTGAGCTATCACCCCAGCACCTCCCTACCACATTTTTGAACCCTCTCCTTTTTCAACCTCTGCGTACATAACTTATCTCCTTCCCCAATGTTCCTGTCTCTCTTCTGGAGACCCTTGTGATTACACCATTCCCACCTATAACTGCGGAAAGAGCTCCCCATTTGAAGGTGCTAAACTGAACTATATCTTCAGAATGCTTTTGCTAAAGCACCTTTTCTTTTCTTTTTTTTTTTTCCTGTGGGTCAACATGGTCGCTGGTTTCAAAGGTCCAGATATGAGTTTCTTTTGGCTGTTGTTCCCTCTGCTGTACGTGCAGGTCTACAAAGCCAGATGAGTTGTGTCATCCCTGGGACCCCCAAATTCTCTTGAAAAGCATTCACAGTGCCTTTGAGGCACATCTCATCTCCTGGCCTTTCTCCCTCCATCCAAGGTCAGAGAGCTTGTGCTGAGATCACTGTCCACGGTCACCACTGGCCTGGAGAACATGCCGAGGGTCCAGGCTTTGGCTGAGGTGCTGAGAGAGGTGACTCACCACACGGAGGAGCTCACACCTGTGGCCCAGGTAAGAATTTCCAGTGGCTGAGCCAGGCTACAGCATACATCCTTCCATGGTGTCAGCGTGGCAACTCATTAGAGGAGAGATCAAAGAAGTCCCTCAGTTATGGCGCTGTCCTGGGGCTACAAGACATTTTGCCATCTTCTTCTTAAGAATACTTCATAGGTGGTTCAAGGGAAGGTGGTTCATGGCAGGCCCAGGTCCCTCGCACTGGGTTTATGGTCTGTATGTTTACTGCCTACTAGTAGGCACCAACGGGAGTACCTGGATCCTGTTCAACTTGGGTCCCACCCAAGTGTGTGTCCAGATATTGCTGCAAACCCACTGTGTGTCAACTTAACATGCAGCTGTGGGCTCCTGCCTTTCTAACCTGGGGTCTCCCTGGCCCTCAGAGCTCCCCTACCTGATCACATGGCAGGGGATTCACACAGTGCTCAGCGACTGGTGAGGGTGGGGCACAAGTACCTCAGCTCCTGGACACTCTTGGCGGGTAAATCCTGAGCGGGACTGAGTCCCAGATGAAATCTCAACAGGCTTGATAGCATTGACCTCTGACCCTTCCCATCATCCTCACTTCCTCACTCCTCTAACATGTTCCCTGGGACCACCTTCAAATCAATGGCTTACATGCAAACGTTTGCTTCAGGTTCATCCTCCTGAAGAATCATAGCCAAGGACCAGTCCAGAGTCAAAAATGAAGCCATAAAGCCAGAGGCGGTGGGAGAGGGGGGCACCCTGATCCTGCCCAGCTGCTCTGCCAGGGGGCTGCCATCACAGACCTCCCAGCATGAAGCCAGAAAGGCTGGAACTATTTCAGCATCCTATGGTGTTGATGCAACACTTCCTGTTCCCACCCTGTCGGCACATCTGCTCCATCTGCACCTCTGTCTGTTTTATGCACACACATGCCTCTATACATCTCCCACCCCCTCTTCTGTGCAGTACACTAATTCACTTGTTCTACAGATGCTTCTGGAATGCCATGCACAGGTATCGAATTCCTTCACACATGGGCCTGCCCTAATGATACTTCGAGGCTATTAGACATTAAACAAATAATTTTACAACAACATAAATTACAAAATTTGGATGAGTGTTATGTCCAACTACTTACCATCCATCCATCTATCATCCATCATTCATCCATCATCCATCTATTATCCATTCATCATCTATCCATCCACCTATGAATCCCTTCTCCATCCATCTATCCACCCAGCCATCCACCCATCCACCCACCCATCCATCCATCCATCCATCCATCATCTATTCATCATCTATCCATCATCCATCCATCCATCATCCATCCATTCATCATCCATCCATCCATCATCTATCTATCCACCCATTCATCCATCATCCATCCATCTGCCTATGCATCCTTTCTCCATCCATCCTTCCTTTCTCTATAAATCCCCCATCCATTCTCCTTTTGTCCTCCACCCATTTGCCTGGATCCTCAGTCCATCTATTGTCCACCTGATGTGCCTATAACTATCTCTCCTCCATCTGGCCTCTATGCAGCCAGCCTCCATCCATTCATACCGCGTCCCCCAAGTCAGTAAATATTACCAAATGTCTGTTGTGTGTAGGACATTGTGCAAAGTACTATGGGAAAAATTCAGAGGCAGACCAGGCTACTCTCCCAAAAGAACTTCAATGTTGTCAGGGAGAAAAGAGCCAGGTTTAAGTCAGGCTGCTTGTGTCAGACTTTGGTCTAGCTCTTCCCTGGCCCTCCCATGCACCCCTCCACTATACACCTTATCCTCTGAATGACCCATCCCTGACAGGGGCTCACCTTGGTTTTCCTTCTTTGGGTAATCACAGTGGGAGGCCAGCCAAGCTCTGCAGCATGCCACTGAAGCCCTGTTGGCAGCCAGTACCAAGGTTCGTCCTGAGGATCAGAGACGCCAGGAAACCACCAGGGCCATATTTGAGGCTGTGGGGAGTGTTCTGGAAGCTTCTCTCAGCCATGGATCAGAAGAGCCCATGGAGGCCAACAGCAGCCAGGTGGGTGCCCTGGACCAGATGCAGGCCTTGTGCATGCTGCACACCCAGTTCATCCTAGTGTTGCTAGGTAGTTCCTTCTTGCCAACCTACAGATGAGGGAATAGTCACAGAGGTTACGGCTTCTAGGAGGCTGGGAGGAAAGGCTCTAGAAAGCAAGGGTGGCTAGCACACAGCACATAGAACAGGGGTCCTGCACTTAGTGAATCCCACCTGTCTCTTGGGAGTCAAGCCACCCAAGTCCCCTTTGCTCACTTGTACCTGAAGGCATTCTGCCTCGCCCCATCAGCTGTCCACTGGACAGGTTATATGAACTACTTGGCAAGTCTGGGCCATGTACTGGTTCCTGTAACCAAAACATAGGATGTCTTTAGGAATCAGCCACCCAGAGCAAGAAAGGAGGTACAGGTGTGACCCCAAGAGTCACGAGAGGGCCTTGAGAGTACTGCCTGTCGGGATAGCATCATGGCAGAGCCATAAAGCCAAATGATAGCTGGTCTTCTATCTAATGGGCTACTTTTCCTACCCAAAACTACAGCAACTACAACAACCTGAAGGACAGACACATGCAAAGATGTCTTACATGTGTCCACACATTCAGATACTAAACAGACACCCATATCCATCCTTGCACACACATACATACACATGCTTCCCAACTACATATGCACAGCCGCACAGGCACATGGCCACAAACCCCGGAAGCCATCAAATACATATACTTCATACGTTCAAGCACATACACACAGACATGCACTCATACATACTTAAACACATGCCCTCAGAACAACACCCAAATTCACTCATACACACTCACATTTTCACGCTGGTGCTCACACTGACTTGCATGTACATACTCAGACACATACATACAGGCAATGATATCTTGCATATGGTCATGGATACGCACAAACACAAATATACAGACAGACAGATATACACATAAAGACAGACATACACATACACACAGGCAGATATACACATAGACACACACACACATATCCTACTAGGTCCTTACCCTAGCCTTGTTTGTTTGTCATCATGAGCACATGTCAAAACATTCTAAACGTTTATTTGTTTGTGGGCCACACATGCCACAGCACGCATGTGGAGGTCAGAGGTGAAGCCATGGGAATCGATTCTCTCCTTCCGCCATATGGGATGGAATGTCCACAATTCCATGTGTGTACATGAATCCCTGGGATGGAACGCGGCCTGTCAGGTTTAGTTGCAAGCATCTTACCCAGTGAACCAACTAACTGGCACAAGATGTGTCTGATTTGGGGGTTTGGATGAGGCAGGGAGCTGAGCCTGGTCTATGGCTCTTACCTCTGCTGGAACCAGACCTAGGCCACTCGTACGAACCCACAGCACAGTCCCACAGCAAAGGCTCCCACAGCACAGTAGCACTTCCTATGGATCCTGAAGCCAGGTTCTCCGAGAGCCCTGGTTCATCTCACCAGTCTGTGACTTCCCTAAGTCACCTCCTTTCTGTGTCCTCTCCTCTCCTCTTCCACCAAGGGCAGGGAAAGGGCTCACTCCCTGGAGCTGCTGTATGGGTGGAAGAGCCTGCGGGAGTCAGCAGACATTCTGGACTTCTTGTAGATGCCTGCTTTGCCTATGGCCTGCAGAGCTGTCTTTGTCTATCACCCCCCAGTCCCTGCTAAGGGTCCCACACTAACCTTGGGACAGCAGCCAGGGGGACTATGAGGACAGTCCACAGTCGTGTCCTGCCTCCTTTCCAGGCTCACACGGTGGCCCAGCTGCTTCGGGTTGTAGACCATTTGCAGAGTGCCCTCCTGTTGGGAACATTGCCAGGAGACCTTCCAGCCATCCTGGTCACCCCCTCCATCTCTGTGTACACAGACAGGTACTGAGCTCCACTATGCATGCCCAAGAAAGTGGATGCCCTAGCCCACATCCCAAGCTACCCAAGGCATGCCCAGAGGCCAGTGTCAGGGTCAGAGAAGTTCTGGGATCTGAGCTTGGTGCAAGGGTGTAATGGAGTCTTTCCATCATGGTAGGTGTTTGTATGGGACATAAATGGAGCTATGGAGGGATAAGGGCCGTGTTAGGATCACCTGAACTTTTCAGGTAAGGGGGCTAATGAGGGGGACCACCTCCTCACACACATGATTCTCACTGTGTCACGGGCAGCCCTGGCTATCCCATTACTATAGAGAACCTGTAGCGATCCCAGACACACTTGCCTGAGCTTTCCTTGGAAGGTTTGTGTCAGCTTCAAGATACTTTCTGTTGTGTGTGTTTTCCAGGGAAGTTACTCTAGTGCAGTTATGTATGTATTTGTTGAGAGCAGATCTTGCTGTGTAGCCTTGGCTGACCTGGGATTATTTATGTAGACCCTGGCTGATCTCAGAATTACAGTAACCACTCTTCCCTGCCTCAGTGCTGGGCTTTATAAGTACATGAGCCACCATGGGTAGCCTGGTGGCTATTTTAACTCACCTATATATAGAGAAAAACAACAGAACATAGAAATAGTTTCACCCAAGTCTATCTAAGATGGTACTTATTTACGTTAGTTACAGGCATATGGGCAACTTATGGGTGGGTGGGTACACGACTGAAGAAAAGAGCCCCACTTGTCAACAATTATTACCTGCTTATATATCCTTGTGGGTGGAAGGAGCCTGTGTGTTCCCTGGGCCTACAAACCTTGTGAGCTTTCTTGTCCTTCCAAAGTGGAATGTTAATGGGCCCAGTCTTAGGGGTGTTAACTGATCACTGCTACTCTAATATGAGATGGTGAAGATTATATCCAGCCCAGAGGAACACACCCATCTCAGTATCACTCCCTGCCCTGTAGGCAGAATGGAGGTTCCCTCACTAAGCTGTGGCCCTTGACTCTTCAGACCATGGTGGCTCTCTTAGGTCCCAGTGGCAGATTCCATAAGCAGTATCCCGCTCTGGAAACAGGTCCCTGGTCTCATCAGATGGAACAAGGACAAAGGACAGAAAGTATGGGGCTGGCAGCCCATGGTATCAAAGGTCAAGGCAGGTAGGGGAGAGAAACTTGGAGAAGTGATTTGCCAGGCACCTGTTAAGTACTGACACTATACCAGTCAGTTCTAAGCATCATCTCTGGTACAAGCTTGTTCATGGGCCTCCGATCCACATGGGGGCACCAGCAGCTTCTGATGCTGCTTCTGTTTGAAACACAGAAGCTGCTAAACGCAAATACAGCCATCTCGCTGGGCCGTGGTGGCGCACGCCTTTAATCCCAGCATTTGGGAGGCAGAGGCAGGCGGATTTCTGAGTTCGAGGCCAGCCTGGTCTACAGAGTGAGTTCCAGGACAGCCAGGGCTACACAAACAAAAAACAAAACAAAAACAAATACAGCCATCTCTGACAATAAAGTGGAACCCCCCCCTTCCAGTGCACAGTGGGGGATCTTCCTCCAATACCAACTTCGTTTCTTCCTATTCTCTCACCCTGTGGTCAGAATACAGCGACGGAGTTGGCAAGGCTCTTCAGTGCACACCGCTGCCGCTGACTCTGTGACCTTCACCCTGCCTGCCGCCACCTTCCGCTGCCCCATGGAGGACAGCCAGGAGCCTGTGGACATAAGGGTAACCCAGCAATGTATCCATGGAGACAGCCTTTATCGTGTGCAAAGAGCTGGCCCTGATGATGCTACCGTCGCCCCATCCGTTACAGCCGAGGTTCAGTATCGCACCAGAGCCACAGCCAGGAGCACAGGGGACTCAGGCCCCAAGGCTCCGGACACCCAAGTCTATTCTATTTCCAGCAGGTTGCAAGTGTCCACCCAGCTTCATGAGTTGATAGTGAGGCTTTCCAGGTCTCTGTCCATAACTGAGACATAGAAAGACCAGGACTCCTTCCATCCCAGATTAAGGTGGAAGATTTCCCCGAATGCTAGTGAAAATAGACCAACATCTTTTTTTTAAAAATATACTTCTTGCTACTCCTGATACCCATGGAATTGGTTTTGGGATGCCTGTATACATGAGTTTTAAACTGTGGCTGCTCGGTCCTTTATAGAATGCAGTATAGCAGTCACACAAAACCTGTGCACAGCTTCACATATACATAGATACACATACATATACAAACACATATACATATATACACATACATATACAAACACAAATACATAGATACACATACATATACAAACACATATACATAGATACACATACATATACAAACACATATACATAGATACAAATACATATACAAATACATATACATAGATACACATACATATACAAATACATATACATAGATACACATACATATACAAACACATATACATAGATACACATACATATACAAACGCATATACATAGATACACATACATGTACAAATACATATACATAGATACACATACGTATACAAACACATATACATAGATACACATACATATACAAACACATATACATAGATACACATACATATATATATATATATATATATATATATATATATATATATATATATATGCATGCAGAGAGGGGATGGGGAAGGAGGGAAGGACTCGCTGTGTAGTCATGGCTGGCCCAGAATTCACTGTGTAAACCAAGCTGGTCTTGAACTCACAGAGATCTGCCTATTTCTGCCTTCTGAGGGCTGGGGTTAAAGGCACTGTCACCCGCACGCCTTTTATCCCAGCCCTTGGGAGGCAGAGGCAGGCAGATTTCTGAGTTCGAGGCCAGCCTGGTCTA
>JADRCD010144846.1:0-71788 GCA_019843815.1 Montemys delectorum
TTTTTTTTTCTTTTCAAGGATTCATTTACCCCATTTCAACTGAACACAGACCCCAGAATGAATATGGATTTTCTTGTAAGTTTGATGTTTGGGTTTTATGTTGGGAAATAACCCTTTAACATTATTGCCCCCATTCAAGTTTGCCTTTCCTTGGCTCACAGATGTGCACACGGGAAATAGGAGTCTAATGTATTCTAACATGAAAAAGCAAATTAGATTTTCGATGCTGAAGAGAAGAAAGGGTCATTTCAAGTCGCTGCCAGCTTTAAAAGCTATCAGTCTACCATTGAAAGCATGCATCCCCATCACTGAGAAAACATATCATGAAATTGGCTGGTATACATAAAGGGCAGGGCTTAAATACTAAAAAGGAATGCTTGAGAAAATGCAAATCTGTTGAGCTATATATCATGAGTGAGTATAAAGCATTAAGATTTAAATGTACTATTCTGACCAGAGTTGCAAATTCCTCTACAGGGTCTCTAATAAAACCTCACAGCAGAGTAGAGGCAGCATTTTGACAGCAGTGTTCACATAATGAGGAGTGTTGGGATGCTGAAGAGCTGCTGTCAATCAGTATTGACTAGATTGATGGGAAAGTTGAAATACTGGGAAGGGTGATGTTTTTTAAAGAGGGCATTTTCTCGGTGTAGATTTATAGAAACTGCCAATATAATTAAAGACTGGGACACACGAGTGTGGATAATTTCTGAGAACCCATGGCAGATAAAATGATGAGTTATTTCCACATGTAAACCATATAGCTTTGTGTCTTAGGAAAGAAGAGTGGTTTCTCAAATTTTAGATCACGAAAACCTATAGATTTGAAAATCCTCACCAGAAATGTATATGGATATAAAATGACCATGACATTTGGAGTTGTTCTAGACTACCAGAAACATCAATTTCACTATCTCTTTTACAATGAGGAAGTTGCAGCTCCGTTTAATTGGCTCAATATTTCTGATGGCTCTAAAAACAAAAGACCTATTTATGTCAAACTGAGGCAACAAAACTTTCATTTTCTCTGTTTTATTTTAATAATCAGCTTCTGTCACTTTCTCCAGTTCAATCCAAACATGTTTCAGGCCACCAAAGCATGCTTGAGAAAATGTAAATCTGTTGAGCTATACATCATGAATGAGTATAAAGCATTGAGATTTAAATGTACTGTTCTGACCAGAGTTGCGAATTCTGGTTATAACTCTGACCAGAGTTATAAGAATTCTTTTTTTTTTCCCCCATTACCTAGAAATAGTCCCCTATGGATGGCACCTTGTGCTGGTCAAATACTTATATGACTCCTAGAGTAGCTTGACTTTTCTGATCACTGAACAAGACCTTTATCTTATCCAAAAAACCCTAGGTCCATAGCTTATTCCCATAATGAGAAGCTTAGACAGGAAGCTCTACCAAGGGCCCACGGGAAGCTCAAGATGGGAGATAATACTGTATCTGCATCAGAAGCTGAAACTCTCATTAAAGTCTGCCCTGAGTCTGGGCTTCTGAAAGCACACTTTTCTAATCCACCATGTTTGCTCCTCACGTTTGGTTTGCTCTATTTGCACAGTTCCCATCCATTCTCACACTGATTGAAGGGGAAGAGAGAAGAATGTATAGGAAGTAATTTTATGACTTGAAATGATACCCAGGAAAACATCTTGGTTCAATCCACATACAGATTAAAATCACACCAGATGTGTCTGACAGTGTTTATGGTTTTCTTTTTGAACTATCAATGAATTAAAAAAAACACTTCCAAACTTTTTTACCTGAAAGAAGTAGTAATAAAGTTTTTATTTCCCATGATTTGAAATGGGTTGGGCGCCAATTTCTTTAAATGCCTGGCAATAAATAGTCTGTTATGCTGCCCAATTATAAGATAGATTAGTGGGCGGATTGATGCAGAGTGAGAAAGAAAAAGAAATCAGAGATAATTTTCCACTGAAAAGCCACATTCATTTTATATAGCTTTTGAAATAGACTTGAAATTAACCCATAAAAAATGGCAATAAATGTCTGAAAAAATTACCGCAATACATATGTGTTCTACGGGAAGTTTGTAGAAGCAGTTGGTAGGATGTTTCTTCTCTCTTTTTCCAGCTGCTCCTGACTCAGATGATGTTGCTCTCTATGTTGGGATTGTGATAGCTGTAACCGTTTGTCTGGCGATCACTGTTGTGGTGGCCCTGTTTGTGTATCGGAAGAACCACCGTGACTTTGAGTCTGACATCATTGACTCCTCAGCACTCAATGGCGGCTTTCAACCTGTGAACATCAAGGCTGCCAGACAAGGTCAGTAGGCTTTCTACACTATGAGTTATACATAGGAGTGAGCAGTGTGTTTGCATACCTACAAACTCAGTGGCATTTCTATCATCCAGTACAGCCAGAATACAAGCTGAGCAAAGGCAGAGATTTTACCTTTCATTATGGGAATGAAATCATTCTATACAATCAGTCAGAGTTGTTGAGATGCACAGATCATTTCTGAGTTGTTCTTCTGACAAGTACCTTGGTCCTGCTTTTTACCTTCTATTTGAAAGAATAAGTACATTGATTCATTGATTGTTCTGGTCCCTGTTCCCCTTCTTATAATGCTTTTAATGCAGTGATTTACAGATTTATCCAAATTTAGCATATGCAAGCAAAGCCATTACAAGATAGCCATTACAATGACTCGGGAGCTCATACTGTTCTTTCTACTCTGTTGAAATAGCCAAATACCTTAAATGTCATGATGAGACCCCAAGGCAAAATATATAAGGAGCCAGGTTAACTATTGATAGTTCATGACAAGGAGGATACTGACACGGTGCTCGCCCTGTGTTCCAGAGCGAGCCTTTGATCTGTCCACCTGCACTATTAGCAGGGCAGCTTTGCTTTGCATTAAAGCTGTGAAGTGGTTTCTTACTAATCTAGCTTGGTCTGAATGGAAAATGCAAACAGAATCCCTTTTCCTTTTTGCCTTAGATCTCCTGGCTGTCCCTCCAGACCTCACTTCAGCTGCAGCCATGTACAGGGGACCTGTCTATGCTCTGCATGATGTCTCAGACAAAATTCCCATGACCAATTCTCCAATCCTGGACCCACTGCCCAACTTGAAAATCAAAGTGTACAACAGCTCAGGTGCTGTCACTCCCCAGGATGACCTCACTGAGTTCTCAACCAAGCTGTCACCCCAGATGACCCAATCCTTGCTAGAGAATGAGGCCCTTAACCTGAAGAGCCAGAGTCTCGCACGACAGACTGACCCGTCCTGCACAGCATTTGGCACCTTCAACTCCCTCGGGGGTCACCTCATCATTCCTAATTCAGGTACTTCCTGAAGGTTTCAGTGACAAAGATGCAGCATGAAGTCATATCGGAGTCTCTGTAATACTATCTCTCTTCGTTTGTATTGAATCTGAAATGTTAGATGAAGTCTACCTCAAAATTCCATTCAGTATAGCTCCAGGATTACTTCATATAAAATCTGCAAAACATTTTAATCTCATTCAACTAACTATGAATTTAGTTCCTCTAGAAAGAAGTTTCTGCTGAGATGGAGTTCAGAACTGGCACCAACTACCTTAAAAGCGTATAATCAACCCAGGCATATAATACAACCCGCAGTGTAGTTCCTGTACTTCAAAAAAACTAGTTAGAAAATGTAATAGGTTGGTCCAGTCCAATGTTCTCCAGGAAGCTATATGTCAGAAAATTATTTCATGAATGATTAGAAATATCACAATAGACACAAAATCTTCTTTTACTTATTATCCAGTACATCATTCAACCTAGAGAGTATCGGAAGTATTTATTCCAGTCTATGCTATATTGATCTATAGTTTCAGCTTTATCCAATGTCCATTTGCAGCTTTATTTGTTTTTAAGCTTATTATATAGTTTAGAAATATCTAACGATTAAAATGCACAATGGCCTTCCGTAAAGAACCTAAATGAGTGGCTGCCAATGTTGAAAGTTGAAGTTTATTTTTAGCAGTACTGGTGTGCTTGCAACCATAGGTTATAGTGGTTAATTTCAGAGTACAGCCTGACTATTTTGGACAAGTCTAGAAATGTTATTCAGTAAAATAACAAAAAGAACTTCACTGACCTATTGTGTTAATGTCATGCAAAATTATGTATTATACACACATGCGTACACACACACAACCCCATACACATTCTATAAACAAAAATTTCCACCATGCTTTTGGAACTAGGATTTCCAGGTGGTCTTGACACCAGCTCAGATTGTCACAGGGATTGTCCGAGGCAGAGCTTTCACATGGCTCATACCCATAATCCTTCTCATTGGCACACTTATCAACAAATGAGAGGTGCTGTGACCTGTTGCAGCTAAGTAAGGTGTTGTTGCTCAATTCCTAGAGTTGTGTATAATAAATTATTCTTACCTCTAACTCTGCTGTGAAATAACACTGATGCTCACCAGATATTTTTAGAGAGGAAAAAAGTTTTCTGATATGGCTGAGGGTAGCATTCCCCTAACTTGGGATTTCATGGGGAACTTTTTTTTTAATCAAAAACAATGCATCTTTGCAGCTGTTTAAAATTTTAATAGCAGTTTTTGGTTTCCCCTCAATTTATGAGGAAAACAACAGTGGAACCATCTGTCGATTCCTTAAATAAAACAGGAACTTTCAAAATGACATCACTCTCTTAAGCAATTCCATAACAGTTCAAAGGGAGCTGTGGTGGCATACAAGGCCAGCAAGAAGAGAGATCAACTATGGACCTTTACATGTCTTTAGGGAAAATGTAAAGACTAGTGCTACATAGGCACAAGTCCATTTTGCATGATACAAAGGCATTCTAGAAGTTTCATTTTGGTTCATAGTAGTTATACAGTACTTTTTTCTTTTTGCTATTCAGGAGTAAGCTTGCTGATTCCTGCTGGGGCCATTCCTCAGGGGAGAGTCTATGAAATGTATGTGACTGTGCACAGGAAAGAAAATATGAGGTAAATATGTTCTTTTTCTGATTTTTTTCCCTTAGCAGTGTCTAACTTAGAGAATTGCACAATAGAAACCATAGAGTGATATACATTAGACTGTAGACCTATACCAAATTTTACTTCTCTTTGTCTTCGAAGCTTCAGGTATTACATAGCCTATGGAATTCTAGTGATATTTTCTATGAGTATCTATGAGTAAACACATGATCCTTTAGCAGAAAAATATGGCCAAAAACATGATTCATAGATTATCCAAAGAGATGTGTGGCTTTACAAAGATACTCTGGCTTCCTGTGACCTGGGTCAAGAATCTCACCATTGTAGGACTAAGTAGTCACAAAGGTGTGTGTGTGTGTGTGTGTGTGTGTGTGTGTGTGCATGTGTGCGTGTGTGTATGTGTGTGTGTGTGTGCGCGCGCACGTGTGCGTGTGTGTGTGTGTGTGTGTGTGTGTGTGTGTGTGAACACTTCTGATGATTCTTTGTTTATCTGTCTCTGTTTCTGTCTTTGTCTGTCTCTCTATGTCTCTGTCTCTGTGCCTCTCTCTTTGTCTGCCTGTCTCTCTCTCTCTTTCGGAATGTGTGTGTGTGTGTGTGTGTGTGTGTGTGTGTGTGTGTGTGTGTGTGTGTGTGCTGCTCATCCTCAGGAAGCCTGCTTTTTTTGTCCCCCTACTTTGGTAGTTGAAAAGCTCTTTTGTTATGCACCCAGGTGGAGACTCGGGTATTTATATCAGTATGACCCAGAACATTTTCCCCTCTGGTAGTATCACTTCCATCTACAAAAACAACAGCCAGACCAAGAAGCTTAATAAAAAAAAAGACAAGGAATCCTTGAGCATTATTCATGCCTTTAATTCAAGCTGCAGAAAATCATTCTCTCTCCATTAACTTACTCTTTAGACACATTCCATAAGGAAGTTCACCAACAGAAGGATGCTAAAGACCTCCATTGTCCTGTATCCTATAGTTACACATCCAGTAGTTTTCCAGTGGTTCTTCTTCATTATTTACAGTTCAGTTTCACTATCACCACTGTCAAACACCTCTTTACCTTTGATTTTTTAAGATTTTTCTTATACCATGGCTTATTTATCCTTACACATTTTCACTCTTTAGTTCAAAACTACTCAGTGAACAGTCATTTTCTATTACCCACGTATCAGATACAAACCATGTGCCTAGCTTATCCTTTCTTGTTTAGTTTCATTACAATATAAACCAGAATAAGAGTGTTCTCCTTGTGCCTGCTTCCCAGACTTGTGTTCTGTATACTCCTATGCTATACTTCTGGCCAGCTAAGAAATATCTTTTGCTCTGTTATAATTTCCACTATTATCCCCCTGCCTTCAAGCCTGGAACACTCTTCTCTTACCTCTCTGCAGCCCAACCCAAGCCAGATCTTCAGGAAGGCTTACTGTTCCCTCTTCCAGTGGGACACACCACCAACTACCACATCACTCTCTAAAACACAAGTGTCATTAAGTTGTCTGTAAATTTCCTGTGGCTTTCCATACATCGCAAATAGAGTTCTATCCATTTTAACATTTGGAATTTCTGAACTGACTGATCCATTAGGGTGGCTGATTGAAGAAATTGCAAGGCCAGTACAGGATACAGAAAAAAAAAAAAGAAAAACTTGGCTTTCAGATCTCAATCTGTTTTGTCCACAAGAACTGATAAAGAATAATGTTTTGGTCTCAATGAGATTTTTAAAAATTTATTCTAGAAACCAGAAAAGGGGGTCACATTGGTGCATAAGCCACAGAAATTGTATTCATGGAGAAGCTGAGATTTGTATTTTTTTTTCCAGAACTCTAGAAAGTAGGAGAGGAAGAAATTCTTACAAATCCAGCCTTGCAAGTTCTTTACCTGCTTTGGTCAGACATGATTTGTCCCATCTCTGGCTCATTTAGGTCAGGCATCTGCCAGTCTGTGCTTTGTATAGAGCACATTCAGTAATGATAAGGCCCCATTTGTCACATTCACTAGGCCACATGTAATTAAGTTCACGCCTCCCCTCAGACAACTCACATCAGCAGATGACCAGCTGGGTGCCATCCAGCTGGAAACACACCCAGTTCTGGATGCCATGAAAGGAATCAGAGAGAAAGAGAAAAAAAAAATAGCGTTCCCAGTTCTGCTGCAAATGTCTTCAAGTGACACGAATCTCGTCTCCTTGCCCTAGCTTCTCAGACAGTTTTTATCTATATTACATAAAGATTATTAAGGTCTTCACTGTACAATGGCAAATGCAGCCAGAATGTAAGACAATGAGAAGATGGACGTCGGGTATATGGAGTGGCATACACAGGAGCAATGTTACCTTAGAAAACAGAAGAGCTCTGGAGTCAGGTGTGCTTGGCTTATGTTTAGCTCTCCTCAGTCACTGAGTAAGATGTGTTGCTAAGACTTGATTCCCCAGGAAGGAGTTCCTTCACCTTTAAAGTGGGATTCATCATGATATACAGAAAGTCTCACTATGGAGCAGAGACTGAAGGAAGGACAAGCCAGCCTAAATATAGCTATCTCCTGAGAGGCTCTGACAATACCTGACTAATACAGATGTAGAGGCTCACAGCCATTCATTGAACTGAGTATATATGGTCCCCAATGAAGGAGTTAGAGAAAGGATTTATGGAGCTGAAGGGTTTGCAGCCCCTTAGGACGAACAACAATATGAACTAACTAGTACCCTCAGAGCCCCCAGGGACCCAACCACCAACCAAGGACTATACATGGTGGGACTGAATGTTTTGGCAGCATGTGTATAGTAGAGGATTGCAAACTCGATCATCAATAGGAGGAAAGGACCTCGGCCTTGTGAGGGTTTTGTGCCCCAGTGTGGGGGAATGCCAGGGCCAATAAGTGGGAGAGAGTGGGGTGGCAGGCATGGGGAGACAACAGGGGTTTGTTCTTGTTGTGTTTGTTTGTTTGTTTGTTTGTTTGTTTTTTGGAGGGGAAACTGGGAAAGGAGAAATTTACATGTAAATAAAGAAAATATCTAATTAAAAAAAAAAAAGAAAGAAAGTCTCACTAAAATAAAAAAAAAAAGGAAAGAGTTAAGACCCTAAAGAATGAACATCAGTGATAATTTGTATTGGTACTCATTCTGAAGTACGCTTCTACTGTGCTTTTACATGGAAAACATTGCTGTTATAGTAGAAAGTTAGCACTGTGCGGTCTTCTCATGGATCTGAGAGGTTATCTTGTGTTCTAGCTTGCATTAGTAGTCTCTGCTGTGCATTTTCTTTTGGGTACATGCAATCATGTGTTAAAAATGGACTTCAGGTATCTTCCTCAATGTCTCTATATGTTGTTTTTATGAGACAGAATCTCTTACTGACATGGGGACTAGTCAATCTCTCCAAACTGGCTTGCTGGCAGATCATTGGGATCATTCTGTCTCCACTATTCCCATTACTAAGATTATGTGTATGTGACACAGTAGCTATATATGCATTCTGGATATCAAACTAAGTCCCCTATACTTTGTTGCAATCACCTTGTACCTGAGCCATCTCCCCACCCCACCTCCTGCACATGATGTTTTTAGATCTTAAGATTTTTCCATATACTCAACTTTCTTGATGCAAATAAAATTCAATAGAGTAACTATGTATCTTTTATTTAAAGTCAAAGGCTTTGGAACCTTAAAGAAGATGTCTTTGACCTTATCAATATTATATTTTCTTCCTTCTATCCAAAATGTACAATCATTTTTCTGATTAGGATACCCTGAAAGGATGGAAAATAAAACTATGGGAATGTGGGAGAGGGCATCCCATGCTGTGGCAGCACCCCAATACAGTTTAGGCTTTAGCTGGATAGGATAGCAACTGGGTGAATACAGGAGGCCATGAACACTGCAAGTCATTGTGCCAAACAGTATGAGCCAGTTCACGCTTCTATCAAAACACTTGGTGGATGGCATCTGTTTAATGGTCACCTTGGCTTAGGACAAGAGAAAACAAAATAAAATCATTCAGTCTCAGAGTTTGTTAATTACTTTTCTGTGTATAAAAAGTAATTATTCTTTCTATAAAAGGTTTGTATTTATTTACTTGTATCAAATATTTTTATTACCCCTAGTGCAGAGTAGCATTCTCAGGTCCTTAGGCTCAGATAGATAGATAGATAGATAGATAGATAGATAGATAGATAGATAGGGATATATGATAGGAATATATGATACAGATATGATATATATGATATACACTGATACATGTGTACTTATATATAAACATATATGTGTGTGTATGTATATATGTGTATATATACACATATATATATATATACTGATATATATTAGTATGTATATATGTGTATATATACACGTATATATATACTGCTATATATTAGTATCAACCATAAAGCAAAGTATATAGTTATGTATAAAGTCAGGTGAGCAGTAGGAATATAAAATAGTAACATAATGAAGCACACTTCCTGGGAGTAGATAATAAATTGGCTATTTTATAGCTTCCAGAGCCAGATGCAGTAGCACATGTCTGAAACTCTAACACTTACAACACTGAGAGAGGAAGTTCTGGAATTTAAGGGCAGTGTGGCTACAGACAGATTTTGTTGCAAAAAGAGAAAAAAGAAAAAGGAGGGAAAAGAAAGTCTTCCATAATTCTTAAGATTCACATGAATAATATAGCTAGAAAAAGAACATTCCTCTCTTCTCTGCTTCCTCATAAAAAACACATTTTGAGTCATTAAGAGACTAAGATAAAATGACTATGGCAATGAGTTTAAAGACTCTCTGTGTTAATGATCCTCAAGGAAAGCAACTTGTAGGGACCCTAAGTATATACTGAGTACAATAATTCCCACAAGGTTAAAGCCCAGAGCTTATTGCTTAGCTATTCTAACTTCATCTGAAGATACACTCTGCCTGTCTGAGAAAATGGAAACATGCCATTCAGAGTGGATTTTTTTCCTCAGTTGAGCTTTTGATAGGAAGCAAGTTGGACATTTCCTGTCATGAGCGCAGAATGCAAATATTTCAAGTTGCTAGTTATATGAGAAGACATGTGCTTTAAAAGACACCTGAGCCTGGGGTAAGATTGTTATCCTGTGGGACATTACAGAAAGACATGCATTCACAGAGGACACCTTATGTCCACCCAGAGGTAGATGGAGGCAGATTCTTTTCAAAAGATCCCTAAGCTCATGGTCAGCAAACCTAGGTTAACCAGTGTGAAAAAAGCGAAATGATAGCCATATGAAATCTCTTGGTGCTAATAGTTATCCCAGCATCCCTGGGAAGTGTGTTAGTATCTCAGGTTTCCTCCTCTGGAAAGGGGTCCCATGATTGCCTTGCTTTACAGGTGTTCATGAGCAGTTAATCCAGCTGCCCATATGAGAGTGGTCTATAATGCTCCTCTGTGTGTTCTTCTCACTGGTAATAGCCAGCAGGAGCTGGAAGCAAATCTCTCTGAAGACCAGCTTTTCCTCATGTACTTTGTCCAAGGGGCACTGGACCTGCCCAGCAGTTAACCATGTTAAGCAGTTATCCTTGCTAAGTTGTTTGTTTGTTTGTTTGTTTGTTTTTATGCCCTTTAAACATTCTGATGATTGGACTTTGCTGAGTCTGTACTTAGTTTCTGCTTTTGTACCTAAGTTTTGTACTGTGTTCATTTCCTTGTCACTTCAATCAGTCTGTACAGGCTGTTTGCTTATGTAACTCAGATACTTATGGAACATGAAAAAGCTCATAGGACATACAAAATCATACATGAGGTTTACATTTAGTTTCAACTATTTGGCTCCATGCACTCTCCCTTTATGTAAGTAATGGCTCTGTGACTTTAGACACTTCTGACCTTTGAGTTAATATAGTTAACTTTTACCTAAGTCTCCCTTTTAATAGATGGTGGAAACTGCTTCCTTTATCTTAGAAGCAAATGAAAGTCTTTCTTTGTTTTTTGTTCCATTACAGATTCTACTTCATCTTCCTCACTTGCCTATTCATCACATTTCCACACTTCACTGGGTTAATAAATTCTTTTGACACTCATTTGACATCCATTTGCCCCTCCCTCCACCACCGTCTGTTTGGTTTCCCTCCTCCAAGAGGATGGCCCATCACTACTGCATGCCAAGGGTGTGCTCAGACAGTGCCCAGCTGGGAATTTTCCAACCCAACAGCAGGGTTTCACTTCTCCCTTATGTTCATGGGCAGTGAGAGGAAGCCACTCCTTCCCTCCTCCAAGCACAAGTTACTGACACCAGCCTGAGAGACAGACCTCAACTCTCTACTAGGGCCACTTGAAATGGATCCACTTTAGGTCCTTTCCTGTAAAATTGATTGCTCATCTCTCAAGGTACACTTGTACCTAAAAGGTAGGAGAAGGCCTCAGGAAAGCACAAGCATTGAAGGGTTATTTCTCTCCTAGTAAGTAAAGTGATATTAGGCAACAATAAGGTCACTGCCAAAGGCATATGGTGTAATATTAATCATGACAAAATGAAAGCAAAGCTTCACTTATGTTATACGAGGATGGGGGAGATTAGACAAAGGGAAGAAGACAAAATTTGTTAGAGAAAATGAAAAACCGAGGTGGAAGAAGGAATAATATTGAACTCTCAAGCTGTGCCAGAAACAAATGCCAAATATATATATATATATATATATATATATATATATATATATATATATATATGTATGTATGTATGTATACCCACCCCCAGGTACATAGAAAACTGCAGATTTAATAAAGAAAACATGATATTCAGGATATTAAAGGACTGGAAGTAAGCAAAGCTTGTTTAAGGCTTGCACATGGGAGGATAGAATAGAAGGGAGAGATAGAAGTTAGTGAGATCCTAGTACAACTTTAAGAGAAGGAGGGGGGAGCGAGGGTCAGGATTCTTAAGGGCAATAGAGACCAAATTGTAAGCTTTAGGGATGATGATTAACTGGAAGCTGTGAAGGCTTTAATGTCTGGCCCCATTTATAAGTTATCATGTTAGCTGTCCTGCCATGTCAGTACTAATAGATAGGACAAATTTTAGGTCCAAAAGTTCATTGGTCACAACATTGCATGTTCTAGGTCATCATCAATTTTGTGTTAGTTTTCTCAGCTGAAACTCAGGAATATTTCGAAGAGTATCAGATGATATCTATACAATTTCAGTACCACAAAATATGGAGAAACTGGACCTGTCTTAATGAGTGGTAGCCCTACCTATCTTTCCTTGTAGATGTAGACATCTTTATCTTCCAAGGAAACAGCAGACAAGCTTCCTTGAAGACCATTAAGAACATCAATTATCATACTCAATCTGTAAAGAATTATCTTCTAACAATGTTAAAAATAATCATAGCTGCCATCATTCATTCATCTCTGTTCATTTAGTCAGCCTTAGATAAGGGCAGGGCATAGATATTTACTAACTTCTAGATGATGTGATAAATAATACATAAACTATAGGTAACAACAAGAGACAAATCAATTTCATGTAGCCACTGCAATTATGGAAGAATCTGAGATGTCCGTTTAAATGTCCACATGAATAAGGAAGGAGGATGTCACTGAGATGTGCATTTTAATGGGTCTATATTTGGTCAAGCTAAATATTGTGGAAGTATTGATGTCTGATGAGAGAGAAGCTTGAAGTGGTGACCTTGCAAAAGTCTTATCCCTTTGTTCTTCTTGCATTACAGTCTTGGCAGGGATTATAATGACCACAAAAATGGTAGACATATCCAAATGATGAAGGTCAGGAGAGTATAAGAGATAAGCAATATTTGGAAGAATGACATAGCATTAAGAACTGTATACAGAAGTAGACATAAATATGCCTAGGTTCAAAAGCTATCTAACAAACACAAAACTACATAGGCTTGATGTAGCCTAAGAACACTTATGTTGGGAATGTTTGAGGGCTCAGTTTGAACAAACTACTTAGCTTCCTGTGGCTTTCAACTGCCTACTTTATAAAGGAGATTTTTCATAATGATATTGCTATCCTCCCCTCCTAACTAGAGCCTGGTATAAAATATTTGTGTTATTACTTGATTGAGAATAATCGATGATTATTCTCAATGATTTTGTCATGAGACTGTATCTTCATATTCTAAGTTAAAGTAAATAGCAATCCTCATGCACTTTAATTTTAGGTTGCACTTCAGGATTCTCAATTTAATGAGACACCAAATTACTGACAACTTCCTCATGAACAGGAAAGAAACATGAGGAGAGAGATAGATTCCTTGCTTGCCAGATGATATTGGGAAAAATGACAATGATTTGTAATGGAGAAGATATCTAAATAATCTCTCTAAATACATGATATAAAGTGGCCTAGTTAGTAGGTCAAGGATATATGGAAAGAAATGTCTAGAAGAGACATCATGTTCATTTTAGTTAATAATAATATGAGTTGATAATGAAAGATGCTCTAAAAACCATGATCTATAACTTTGTATATGTTTAAGGCACTAACCATATGTCAGCTATGTTGTTCTGAACCCCTTGTTCTAGGTGGGGACAAAGTTCAGAGGTCCTCCTAAAATGTCATGGGCCTGTGATTTCGGTAGCCATGTTCCTTCTAGCAGTCAGTGTGAGAACTGTTGAGGAGCATGCCTTAATCTAATCGCAAAATACCAGTTGTGAGCTGTGAAAAAATTAAGTAACCTCAAGAATTTTGGAATGACTTTCTCACATACTAATTGGCAGCTTGGATTAATTAATTAATCCATTTACTTTTTGTTTTGTCATATACATGGAAGAGATTGACAGAGTTTAGGAGGGAGGGGTGAGAGAAAGAGAGAGGAGGGGAAGGGAAAGAACAAGGAAGGAGGGAAGGAAGGAAAGCTAATTTGCATCTTTGAGTCCCTTATGGCCAGATTTTTTTGTGTATGAAATACATAAATGATGTGATCTCTTTTTAACTTGCTACAGAAATGCCATTCTATATTCTTTCTGCTCACATATGAAAGAATGAATCTGCTGTACTTGCCTGAATTATGCCTGAAAGTCACTTCGACTAAGTTTAGCTCTAGGGTGTCCTCATTCTGAAGTGAGTTTTTTTTTGAAGTATTTTTCAAGTTAGCCCCTGAAAACACAAAAGTATTAAAACACTGTGAGACCAGTGGTGAGAGTTATCAGAAAAGCTGGTTATGTAACATCATAAGGATTCTGTTCTTTCTCATTCCATCCTGAAAGTATCAGAGCATGAATTCAGAGGAAGCTACCCAAGGCAGCCCTGTGTCTGAGGATGAGGATCAAAGAGGTGCTGGCAAATGTTCCACGGTCAGAAAAACCTCCTGTCTTACAAGATGAAAGCCTGTCTATGCAGAACATGGCTTCCATTTATTTCTGTCTTACCACCCAATACCCACCCAGCTCAAGTGTTATGAGGAAGTGATTTGAACTGTTTATCCAACTTTAGATCTCAGTGATGACACAGTGCATTCATACTATGGAAATGTCACAAGTATGATCCTCTGCTCTCCATGCAGGCCCCCCATGGAAGACTCTCAGACCCTACTGACCCCTGTGGTGAGCTGTGGGCCTCCTGGAGCTCTGTTGACCCGCCCTGTCATCCTCACTCTGCATCACTGTGCAGACCCCAGCACCGAGGACTGGAAGATCCAGCTCAAAAATCAGGCAGTGCAGGGACAGTGGGAGGTGAGTGTAATGTCTGTGGGAAAAACATGGTACCCATTTTCCATCACTGATACAAGGACGGGAGACCTTTATATTTAAATCAAAGAAGGATGGCCTTTAGTCCATACTCAACATGAGAGACAGAAGACCAGTAACTACTTCCTTATCTTCTGACTGATGAGCACCAGAAAGGGGGATGTTCAAAATCAGGTCACAGAATAAAGGGTATTCAGAAGTCCCTGGTAACCCATTAGGAGTATAGGTATTCCATGTTGGAAGAGGAGGAAAAGAGGGATCGTTAGAACTTACTTCAGAATCTTCACTTAGCATCTGTCTCAAGAATATCTTTATCAAATACATATGTAAATGATAGTATAAATTTATATGTATAAAAAAATTATGTATGCAAACTGTGAAGTTACCATAAAATCACTTTTGGTATTTTTTGCCAAAGAAATTACAAAAATACACATGAAAGTTTAAAGCTATAGTATTTTATGAAACCTAACTTAGCAGAAAAGCACAATATTCTGGGATTAACTAGATATTTCCTTTCTACAAACATTGGCTACATTTGGCCATATGAAGAAATTATACCTTATTACAGTACCTTAAATCTAGGATTGAGTTTGGGGTTATACTTTAACTGTAGTCTTTAAATAGATTTAGACAGGCCTAACTTTAATGTCACTTAAGCTTTAAATATCTATATCTATATATATGTACACACACACACACACACACATATGTCAACAACCATCTAAACAAGCAAAAATATCTAAAGCTCTATCTTAAGTGTTTGCAAGATACTTTGCTAAGTGCCCTATTGATTTCTGGGGATAAATGATGTTATCAATGATATAAGGGTTAACTTAAGACTCCAGGAAAATACAATGACAAGTTTGGGCCATGGTGTCCATTGTCGATCATAGGCTTCCTGAACAATACCCAATCAGGTCCTTCTGTCTCCAATGTCATGAGACCTAGAATAATCTTAGAGGTCCTGAGCTGCTTTTCTCATCAGTGTAAGATTCCTTTATATTTACTTCAAATTATGATTTCCCTGATTTTGTTAAATATGGCTCATTATGTATCAGATGATATCATAAGGTCCAACCAAAAAACTATCACCTGAGGTAGTAGTGAGCTATCACCTACCACATTCATATCTTTATCTAGACCTGGAGATTAAATTTCATTCACTAACATTTTTGAGTAGTTGGCAGTCACCATGAGTTAGACTCACCTGGTAGAAAGCATTATAGAACTGACTCATACTCTGTGCAGAGAAAATAACCAAATTCAGAGACTGAATTGTGTTCATACATGTGTTTTATCTCACACACATCCTTCTCAATCCAATTACTTAAAAGTTAAGAGACAACATAAAATTCAGAATGTATACTTGTCTACAGTAAACCATGGCTCTGCTGGTCTTGCGCCTGCCATCTTGGTGGCTAACCTCAGGGAGAACTAGACTCTTAACCTAGCCTCATGCTGTGTTTGCCCAGTCTCCAGTATGTTTTATCACCTTCTACCCTGCCTACTGGAAGCATGTGGAATGTTGATTCTTGGAAGAATGACCTCCCTCTTTGTTAGTATGTAAGTTAAGCCATTTAGTTATATGACAATAAATCAAAATATGGTTGATTTAGCAACTATTATTTAACAAAAATCACTTCCACTTCCACTTACTTTATAATAAATATTTTTATGTCTAAAATAATGAAATATTTAATGGATTATGTAAGAAAATAGGAGAGACACATGTAAAAGGCAGTGTGTACTTGCCACAGATCACCTTGTGGAGTTTCTGAGAGCTGAGATTATTTAGGAGAAAGTATACTATTCTGAAGACATTACTGTAGTATGAATTTTGTAAGAGAAAGTACAGTGAGTGATACAGTATAATGTCTTAATTCCTTTAATTATTTTTAAATGTGGATTCTTTGGGAAAGGTTGATATTCTATGGTGGTACCTCAACAATTTATACTTTTAGATTAAATAAGGCACTGAAAGATTAAAACACCAAATTCTCAGAAGCAGTTAATGAACTCAGGTCTACTACAATAAAAGGGGAAATTCATTACAATAAAAGGGGAAATTCATTATTATGTTTTGGCCTTTCATGTAGATTCCAGAATACTTATGTCAATACCTGTGTCAGTGTATAGACAGTAACAGAAAGAGCTGATGCTGGAGAATGGAAATAGGTACCACAAAGTTTGTGAAAGATAAACTAGAACTCAGGGATATATTTCTGTTTTATCTACCACCATCCATGGTGGCTGGAACGTGTCCTTGTTAACGTAAACCATGTTCCCTTTCCCCTTGTTCCCAGGATGTTGTGGTGGTTGGGGAGGAAAACTTCACAACTCCCTGTTACATTCAGCTGGATGCAGAGGCTTGTCATATCCTCACAGAAAACCTCAGCACCTATGCCCTGGTTGGGCAGTCCACTACCAAAGCAGCTGCCAAGCGTCTGAAACTGGCCATCTTTGGGCCCCTCTGCTGCTCTTCCCTGGAGTACAGCATCAGAGTCTACTGTTTGGATGACACACAGGATGCCCTGAAGGTAAGTGTTTCCCACTCAACCAACCCTCTTCACCCTTCCCTGGAAACTAAGGTTTGGAGTGACCTTACACACCTGGTGGTGGCTCTGGACAGATGTACAAACACATGCATTGGGTCCCAGAGGAAGCAGTTACACAAATAGATATCTCTCAGAGGCCATGCTGATAAATAAGCTGTTTTCTCTATGCTAATTCCTCCCAAGGGCTACTTTTGTTTACCTTACTTGAGCTCTTTTAATGAAAAATGTAGAAGAATTTGGCAACGAAAGCCTTTGGATGGTAAATAATCTGCTTCCATGTTTATCTCAGCTGTGTTCTTCCTATAAAAGAAATTGGCGTAATTGCTCACACTGTATGTTCCTCTAGTGTGCTACTTCATTTATATGCTTTCCTATTCTTTTTACGAGGGCTGTGAGGGAGAGGGTTAGCATTTGACAACAGGCTGCTGCTTTGCAGAATAAATGAGCTTAATTCCTGGTGTGATTATTGCCATTCGTTTTATCCCATTTGAAGCTTCAAGGGATATAATAAGTGCCTTTGAAGAAGTTACGATCTGTAAGGAGGAATAAAGGAAGTGTGCCAAGGTTGAGGAGATAAGCCAGAACATGGTACATGTCACAGCTGAGATGCAATGTTCTTTGAGAGTTCAAGAAGAGAAGCTTCATGGTATTTTAAGAAAATATGAACACGAACTAACATTTGAGTTTTTTTTGTTATATTGGAAGGTAAGGTTTTAAGCATCATTGATAGGAAAAATCATTAAAGATGCCTAGATATGTGGAAAAGGATGAAGACATACAAAAGTGAACAGTAATGGATGCCTTTACGCAGATGTATTATACCAGTCAGCTGAGAGTAAAAGCATCTTTGCATAAGATGGACCTTATCTGTCAGAGAGGGTCTGTGGAGTCTACAAAAGTTTAAACAGAAGCTAGGCATGATTGGAAAACCACATTAGACCCATGACTCTGATTTCAGTGGACATTGAATGGCATCTAAAATGTTTAGCTGGTCTATGGAACTAACTTGAATGAAAAGCCAGATGGGAACTAAGAAGTTGCCACGGTATGGGAGCAGGAAGGCCACCCAGCCAAAGGAAATTAGAGTGGGGGAAGGGGATCAGAGTGGAAAGAGTCAAGAAAGCCACAGGAAGTACATCTTTGACTGTCAGGGCATTACTTTTCTGCAGTTTCTGTCCAGAGAATAATTTTAGATTGTGAAACAATGAAGGTTACAGATCAAGGATCTTGGGAAGCCACCTCAAAGACCACGGCAAGGAAGAAATGAGCAACCATAGGCAGCTGTGCAGTTCTCATGGTGGAAATGGCCACCAATGTTTGCAGGGAGAGAAAAAGAACCTTGTTGGCCACTTTATGTATTCTTAATGACTGAACTTGTTGGGTTTTCTGATGTGGAAATAAGTGATGTGAATGTGGCCCTGTGGAAGGCTTCTGGTTGTTTTCCAGATCTTCCTTGCAGATATGTGTAACACTTCTAAGGCACTGTCAGAATACAAATCATGGTAGATTTAAATTCTTCCTGGAAAATAAAACTAGAGTTGTTAGAGAACCATGAGGTCTGATTAAAGTGAATCTTCTGAACAATTCCATGAAAAATTGCTGCAAGAAACACACAGCCAAAGACATTGAATGGCATCTAAATTGTTTCATTCACATAACTTATATTCTGACGTAGAAATACTCAGGATCTCCTAGCCTGGTTTCCCAATAGACACACAAAAAATTATGCAAAAATGTTATACTTTTTTTAAAAAAGCACATTTGAGTATGTTAATTATAGAACAGGGATGGAAATGGTCAATGTATAAAAAGACCAGTGAATTGCTCTCAGCCATGAAAGCAGCCCAAGAGCAGTTTGTGTCATGGTCCATCCTTTCCAGATAGACATTTATAAACCCTCAGAATCTAGGGATCCAGCACTTAGCTGGAAAAAATGTGAATTATGGATGAGGCATCCTTATACCTCTTGGCCTTTTAATGATGCAGGAATACCAAAATCCTGGTAATAAGTAAATGGTCTAAACACTCTGAGGAGACAGTTCAGCCATGTCTGTAGTACCTTACCCATATTTGAATAGGAACCTGGTGGCTCATTAGCTCAAAAGAGCCCTCCAGTACCCAAAGAATCCTTCTTGGCCTACATCCTGCTGTTTCTCACTGCTGGTCTGTCATCTCCATGCTCATCTTGTAGTCCTTACATTTCCAAGCTCTGTCTATCACCCTTCTCTGTCCTTCCTTTTCCCTTCTCAGTAATTCCTATTTAGTAATTCCTCATCACCATTCATGTACAAAATCTACTTGGGTTTCAGAGATTTGTTTCAGGATCCTTCTACAAAGGTTCTGATCCTCATTGGCTGGGACTTGAGGTCTTGCCACAATGATTTCTGCATATTGTACAGTATCTTAAACATGTTTATATCACTATGTGAGTCCACTAAGGACAAACATCTTTCATCCTCAAGTTATCCATTCCTCAATTCCTTCACTTACTTGTCTTAGTCACTACTGGACCTTCCAGACAGCTCTTGGTCTCTTTCAGGACCCATAGGGAAGCCCCATTCTCTTAACTTTCCATAAGGCTGAGAGAGAAATCTCTACTCATTCTCACACTCCATATCTGCTCTGAGACATCTCTCCATTTGTGGGTTGGATTTTCCTGGTGCTGTTCACTGCTACCCACTGTATTTCCTTAAGTATTAACTACTGCTTCTACCAGCACCAGCAGGGCCTGTTTTGTGGTCTTTCAACTTATTTTACTCCAAGTTTTCCCTCAAAGTCAATGTTACCCCAGATTTACCATTCTAGGTATGTGTTTTTTAGTCTTCTTCCCACTCACATCATCCATCCATCCATGTAGATGTGTTCGTATTCTAGTCTCAGCATAACTTCTTCTTTGTCAGAATCTCCAATCTGAACATGTCTCATAGTATTAGACTAAAATCCCATGAGCATCCATCTCTGTCACAAGAAAGCTGTCACTTGCTTCTAGAAGCAGCTTTCTCGACCTTCCCTAGTCTCCTGATCCAAGCATCCTCTTCTCTCTTTATCTATCTTTGGAGAGAACTCATCTCAAACATATTCTCCCATTGAGCTGTAGCAAGCTACACTGATTCCCATTGCCAATGATGCACACAAATTAACAAATTCTCTGATTTTTGTTCGTGCTCATTTCCAATTAGGCTCATTGCAATTCCAAGATGACTAATCCAAGCAATGCCTGTCCTGTTCCCCTTGTTCTTTTATTGATCTCTTCCCAATGCATTGTATTTCACATAGCAGTTGTTTGGTTTGGAACTTCTTATTTATCCTCCTTGTCCTGATCATATCATAACTATCTGCATGGCTAACAGTAATCTCCCCTCTCCATGGATACTCTATAAGGTTGATCCTTTAGGACGCCTTGTCTTTGATGTAGCCTCTCCCCTCTAAATCTGGGCCCTGGGAGAAAGATCTTCTTCCTGCTTTATGCTTAAATCTTACTCCTTACCACTAACACTGATAGCCCAGTATTGTATCTCTGAGGACTTGACTTTCTCATAAAGTTGCAGCTGGATATAGAGAGTCTTTCTGGATTGTAGAAAAACAGAAACATGAGACTATGAGGGGGTCCAGTGGAGTACGCATTTTCAATGAGTACAACTAACTTAGTCCTTGCAAGTTATTAGAAAAGATGGTTGCCTGAATGTACCAAGAATAATATTTTTTACTTTTAAAAATCAATTCTGGGTATATTAAAAATATTTTAATCTACTTATATTACTATGGGAATGGCTAGACAAAGTAAAGAAGATTCCCTATCAGTCAGCTCAAGAAGACCTAAAATATCCTTTTATCTTTCTGTCTACCTCTTTGAGTTTGGCAGCTTTTGTAACAATTTTCCTGAGTTTTGTTAAGCCCTGAAGCAAAAATGGTCACCTGAAACTTAAAAGCTTCACTTAGCAATTTGGAAGCACTGATGTAGAATCAGAATGCCAGCAGTGACTGCTGGGGTAAAAGTCAAGGCCAACAGAAGACAGCAAGCATCTTTTATATACCTTTCAGGATGCTTTCCTCCTGTGCATACGCATGAAGGACCAGTAGGAGCCAAGCTGAGGTTGAGTTCACACAAGGAGATAAAGATGCTGGAAACTGTGAGAATAGTTGGAAATAAACTCAAATGGAGAGGTCAAGTATATTGAAAGGATGGCGTTTGGAGTATCACTGAGTTTCTTTTTCTCTCCTCCTCCTTGGGTGATTAAAGTAATAAAAATGATGTTTGGTTTTCATTATTTGTAAAGCCTTAAGTCCTAGCATAAATAGTCTATAAGTTAATAAAGAACAAAGTTATATTTGGAATAAGTCTTAAAACTCCCAGAGGGGAAAAAAATCTATGCAGAAATAAATAATTCTGCTGCCCTATTAGCCATGCCTCTTCATAATAAAGACCTTTAATAAATGCTGAAATCTAAAACTTAAAAAGAGTTATTTACATTCATTCTGTATGCATGTTTATTGAGTTTCTGACATGTATTTTTGATCCAGACCATATCATATACATTACCACAATCTGGTTTTCTCTTTGGAATCTCTGGGTACAGAGAAAGATTTCACTTAGATTAATCTAATTCTCAAATACCCTAATGTGGACTCCAGGAAAGAACAGTAACTCTATAAAAGAGAGATACAAAAAGAAAGAAATAAAATACTGAAAAGTAGGAAAAACAAAATGGTTTTGATGATGCTCAGTTGCCATTGGTGCGATGCCCTCCTAGGCTAAGCTTGCTAGGCAACGTATTAAAGAGGTAGGTTGCTTCATTTCCACCCTGCCACCTGTTGTCAACTCCACTGTTGTCCATCTGCTACTGCCTCATGGCAACCAGCAGGTGACCTCAAAACTAACTTGTCTGGTAAACTGCCAGTGTCCTGGTTTCTGACATTAATCTATCCATGCATATTGCACATATATCAGATAAAAAAAAAAAAAAAAAAAAAAAAAAAACAAGAAAATAAGCTATAGGTTCCAACGATTGTGTCTACCTCCAGGGCCTTTTGAAGGTTGAAGGACAACATTATGGAATTTGGCACAAAATTAGGACTAGATCCTATTAATCTTCCTACATGGGCATTGAGATTATTGTGGTATCTGAAAGGTGATAAATCAACAAAGATGTTAAATTTGTCTGTGGTCTAGTTTTAGGATGTTTCTTCTTTGGTGGCAGTCTAGCTGGTCAGATGTTGTCATAGGGATTTATATGGTGCCTCAGAATTTATCTTCTCATTGTCATCTTCTCATGAGACTTGGACTGAGCCCTACCATATATTGTGCAAATGACCTACTTGATGAATTAACTTTTGTAGCAGGCATAGGAAAGGATAGGTTGTGCTAACCACAATAATACTTCTCTGAGAATACCTACAATCTGCTGTTCTGAATATGCGAATGTATGAATATCTTCCACAGCAAAAGGACTTCACAAATATAACCATATTCCCCCTTGACAGGACAGGTATAAAATAATATGAAATGTTTTATCATGTAGAGAACTCCCCTTACCCATGGTCAGTAGGTGTTATAAGGATGGAAGGGAGATGGGGCAGATGTTCCATTGTTGGATATGAAGCCTGAGGAAGAATTCATAAGAAGAAAGGCAAGTAGCCTGAAAAACCAAAGAAAGAAAAAGAAAGTAAATTCCCCTCCATGCAAGTCTTCAGAAGAGACGGCTGCCCTCCTGAACCCTAATTGCATATATTAATGTTTAGTTTGGGCTGATGGCCTCTCTAGCACCAGACAATAAGTTTGTATTGTCCTCAGTTTTTGGTAATTGCTCATGGAATTTGAATAATATGTTAAAGGGGAAACAGAAGTTCAACATGAACTCACATGTACTAGAGTAATCTGAAAGTCCCTGTTCCATAATACTATGTGACACACCCTTGCTTACATTAGGAGAATACCCAGGGGAGACAAGTGACATGGGTTCTCTGTTGAATGGGACCCCTTGACACATTGCTTTGAGAGCATCACAAACTTCTTTGACCGGGCAGGCTGAAAGTGGCAGCTCAGCCCAAGCATCTGTGGCAGCAGCAGCTGCTGGAACAGCAGGCAGAGCCCTGGAAACGAAGGGACTTTGACGGGGAATGTTTGCACATGGCCACTGGCGTCTAGCCTTATTATTATTAAGAATGAAGGCAGGCAGACAGACCTAGGGGGAGGGCAGAGCACCCCAGTGTGAACACAGGAAAGGAAAATAGCAGCATGAGGTGACATTGACCTGAGCAGGTGGAAGAGGCTGGCTGACTGTCAGCTATTCCCCATTGCCCAGCTCAGCAGCCAGAGGCCTGAAGGCCAGAGGCGGGGACAGCAGGCACAGGGCTAAGAGCTGCCTACTGGAAACCTGGCAGGGAACAGGAGAGAGGGACTTGCTGCTCTTTTTGGCCTCTGCTTTGGTGGAGTGCAGGCACACTGCTGTGATGGGGGCTGTGGAAATAGCCACAGTAGCAGAGAGAAACTTCTCATTACTCAATGACCAGGGCATGTTTCAACATAGGAATAAAGACTACATAAAAACAGAGCAGGTTTCACTGAATCTGAAGGCAAATTTAGTGCAGTCAACACAATCACTGAGGGCTGATCTGAGGCTTAGTATGCTTGGTGTGCTGAACATGTGCTAAGTTGTGATAGAATTCTGTGAAGAGAATGCCCTAGCAAAGCCCTGGACTGGGTCAGCACCAAGGACAGAGCAAAGGGAAGGTCATAGCTCCTTAAGCAAAGGCAAGCACACCGGTCTGGAGAAGTCTGGCTTCTATGACATTCACATCTTTGGGGCTCAATGATTTCTCTACAGTAGCTCCTTACACCCACTAGTGGACCTGGTACTGATGATCCAGCTCCTTAGCAGAAGTAGATGGAGCCCATTCATATTTCTGTTTCTGTTGGAAATAGAATAGACTGAATATTTTTTTTTAAGTACAGAGACAGTTTCAGGTAGACAAGTGAAACAAAGAGGTGGTTTTTATTTCCTTCCTACCCTCTCTTTAGTGATCAGTGATTTAGTGATCTTTAGTGATAAGAAACTGAAATTTAACCAGGAATACTAATTGTGAGACTTCTCTAGAGGAAAGTTTGCCCAGGGTTGGAAGGCTCATTAGGAGAAAAGAGGGCAGGGAGGGAAGAGATGGCAAAGCCCACATGGCTGGACAGTCCTGAAGAATGAGAATTTCTGGTGTTATAGAAAGAACATAAAAGCCGTAGGTTCTCAGGTATGCCTCCATTTCCCTCCCCTTGCTGGACCCAATGTGGATATATCTTACTATCAGAGAGCCTGTGAGAGCCCGGAGCACAGACCAGAGCTACTTTATTTTTCCTCATAGGCCTTTAAAGGAGCTTGGATTTATTATACCTCTTAAGTGGCCCAAGCTAATGGCTTGGCATGGATAGTGCCTTGGTTTAATTGGTTTTTGTACAAGCTACTTGTTTCTGTGGTGGAATTCCATGGTGCTGCCTTTGCTGCAGTCTTTCATAGTCTTCTAGAATCAGTTCAGCCCTCACTCAGCTCTTGGATGGAATCAGATGCCACAGCAAGGAACTTCTCAGATCCCAGGGAGAGTTCCTGGAGACATTATTCTAGGATTCTTGTACATGTAGGCATGTGTGCTTCCATGAAGACATGGGAAAGAGATCTGCTGTCAATCACTCTGTCATTGTTCAGATACTTTTCAAAGTAAGACAGGTGGCGGGGCAGTTTATCAGAGCATCCAGTAGGTTCACAAAGGACACTAACCATTAGAAGTGAGTCAGGCTGCCGATAAGAAAGACAGCCTCAACAAAGGAAGGTGACCTTTATATTTCTAAGCACAAACAACCTAGATGATCCTAATGCTTATTATGACATTTATTTCCAAGGTCATGATATTTTGTTAAATCTTCCTAAATCTTTTGACCTTTGGTTCTGATTCTCCATTAAGGTATATGAAATAACCTTACCTTTGTGACTCAAAAACATTCTGTCAAAGCACTGTTTTAGAGTGGTTCTCCTTTCAGCCTGGTTATGGATTCATATGGTCTCTATACCATGCAGAGCAGAAGCGGTGGGCCAAGCCACATACTTCCTGACCTAAGACACATATCTCAATGACACTGACTGACTGTTTCTAAGAAGGCCAGGAGAGGAAAGCATTTAGCTGGAAAGTCATGTTTCATTGATGAGTGTGTTAGTTATTTTTATTTCATCATTGTATCCATATCACATAGATTAGCTGATATGACTTCATGGAGGAAGTCTCCAAAAAGACAAGTTTTTTTATGTACAAGTCACAGTGTATTTTTAAGTTGAAATGGCCATAGCATATCTTAGATTAGAGCACGGGACACTGACAGTATGGAGACAGCCCAAGTAGCGTGTCCTGTGTGTTGACCCCTCTTCTGACACAAAACTTACAGGTGGCACCCACTGAGCATGACTGTCATTTTGACTCACAGGTGGGTTGACTTGATTTTTATTACCAAGGAGTTCCACTTACTCACTGAAATTATTTATTTGTGCTTGAGTGTCTTTAGTGCCTTGGTTGGTTGGTTGGTTGGTTGGTTGTTGTTGGTTTGTGTTTTTATTTTATTTATTTTATTCTTAATTTTTTGAAACAAGGTCTGAGTATGTAGCTTTAGCTGTCTGGTAACTCTCTATGTAGATCGGGCTGACATTGAACTCACAAAGATCTATTTGGCTCTGCCCCCCAAAGAGTGCTGGGTTAAAGGTGTATGCCACCATATCCAGCCAATGCTTTGGTTCTTGTCTCCTGTAAATCACGGTCTTTTTCTGTCAAGTTGAATATCTTAATTGAAGTAGCATTAGTCACTATTTTCAGGAAAAATTATGTTAAATTTGAGTAATATTTCTGAGTTAATTCCTCACCCAGATATTGTTGTGAAAACAGCTGCTTATACCAACTATCTTTAACACAGAGAACAAGTTGACACACCTCAAGCCCAGTGCCTCATTAGCTAACAAAAGACATTAGTACTTCTGTGTTTATTAATCTCAGCTTATACCTTTGTTTTTTATAACTTTGACACATTAATGTGCTAATATTGATTTATAATTTGAGAATAAATTAAAATAAAATTCATAATCAGCTATTTATTGGTAGATAATATATCCTATAGTTTTACTAATAGAAATGATCAAAAGCTCATGTTCTAGCTCTGTACATCAGCTTATTACGGGCTTCCTGATTGATGCAGGAATGGAGAGAGAGAAAGTATCCTTAAGTGGTACTTTGTTGTTTGTTTGTTTTCTTTCTCTTTGAAAGGGGCTCCCCAGGCCACTCTAGGCCTACTCTTCATGAAAGAAAACTCCCTAGCATGACTTATGAGAAATTAAATACTGAGCCTTAGTCTTGGACTGACTCCAACCCAGACTTGGCTTTCAAAATTTCTTGACATCAAGGTCACAGCCAATAAGCAGCTAAGATTTTGTTAGGTTGTCCATCCTGCCAAGAAAACTGATATTGATAAGATACTGTCTTCTGGCATTCTATGTTGACTGTAGGGATGGGGTGTGCATTATACATTGTTGGGTACAATTACCTCCCAGAATACAATGCATCTTCTTTCAGACATCCCAGGGAGATAATTTGGATGTAATGAAGATCTATAGTAATCAGATAATTACTATCGATTGCTCTTTAGATGTCTTGATGAGGTAATTAGGGCACACTAGAAAGAAGCTAGAACTGATTGATTGGCATGACTGTAATCTCAAAGATTTCTAATTATGTTTCTTTTCTTCTAATGGCTTATAAACAAACATCATTTTAGCTTTAGAATCTGTCAGGTGCCAGGTTCACAGGGAACATCAGCTTTCTCTATTATGCTAACTAGACACTGAACATGATCAACATAAGCTCATTATGTGTTCCTGCTAAAGCAGAAGCAACTGCAATTAACCCTCACATCTCTTCCCTGTTCCACAGGCTCACAGAAGATTCTTGTCAGTGAATGGGGTGTGCAGTGTCAGGAAGGGTGGCTGTATGTGATAGTGGGCTGGCTAGATGTGTAGTTCCTACTGGGGACCCTGGGAGTCCGCTGAGGTAAGCACAGCAGACCTTGGGTATAGTGACATGGATTCTGTATTGGGGTGGCTAGCTGGCTGCTCAGCTCCTGTCACAAGTAATAGCTACTCATTGGCAGCCATGGAGGAGAGCAGGTCAATACTATCAGACATCTGGACCACACACTCATCTGTGTCAGGGGGAATCTTGCCTCATGGTTCCATTAGACACTAATTAGAGGACTCTCTATCTGAGACTAGGTTCCCCATTATCCTAGTATTTTCTATGCCTCAAAGGACCTTTCAGCAGTTGGTGATGGAAGTTAAGAACCCAGGAAGCGGCAGTTTCACTGAGCTGCTTGCATCTTACCTATGATGGTGTTGAGCTCAAGAGTGACTAGATGGCCAGAGTGTGGCTCAGTAGTCATTCAACAATGCAAAGCTCATGCTTCTCTGGGTATCTTGAAACATAGATCCAAGTTGTCCCCTGTGGTCCCTCTCTGTTTCATACCTTGGTTGATCTTCAGTGCATGAAGATAGTATTCTGAATGGATGCCTGTATTCTTGAATTTCCTTTTGTTTGCAGAAATATCACTGCCAAAGGCAACCATATTTCTGCTTGTGTTATTTACAAATATGCTTATTTCCCAAATCCCACTTTTAAAAGGTCATGAATTACAGAATATTTTAATCATTAAAATGTTGGTAGCATGAGAGCAATAGAAGGGAGGTTCATTTCATGCATTGATATTAATAACTTACAGTAAGCTGCTGTTTGGATAATTTCAGCTGTAGTTGGAAATGCTTCATTAAGTCTCATTAAGCAGCTTGAAGAATGGAAGTGAATATAGACTTTTTCTTCCTGTAACATCTTTATACTGTAAATGAATGATGGAGTGGGGTTTCTTCACCTAGTAGTTTTTAAGAGATAGGGCAGTTTTTTTAAAATCTAATCTGGGTAGCTGTTTGGTTCAGAAACCATTGTTTTCAATCTCCATTATCTGTATGCAAAGGTTTTTTTTTTTTTTTTTCTAATAGGATACATATCCTCCTTTAGGCTCAATTGGTAATGTTCTGGCCATAAAATCCAAGAACCTATGTTACAAAAAATGTTGAGTATGATAGCACATGCTTGTAATACCAATACCAAGCAGACAGGAATCAACCTCTGAGGTCCCCTGCCTAGTCTATTTGAAGACAACCAGGCTAGTGAGAAACCCAATCTCTGAACAAAGGTGGACATCAAATGAATGTCATTCAAGGTTTTTCTTTGTGTATATGCACACACACACACACTCACAAAGTTTTAGTAACTATGACTTAGATACTTTATACAATTCTGTACGTAACTAAACCATTAGAGACTGGACTAAATGTCTAAAATAATTCACATTTTTGGTTGTTATTGGTTTGTTTTATCAAATGTAACAAAGGACGTCACCTTTTAATTATCAGCCCCTTTCAAATTTCAATGAAAATCTACTTTCTTATCTGTTTACTTCTATTTCTACCACTATTTTTCTTGTAGTCATATCTATGCCCATTCTCAATATAAGTCTCTTGCTCTTGCCAGCTACAAAAAGCAAACTGCTGAGTTTTCTCACATGTGGTGTGATGCAAGTTCCACAGGCTACTTGCCAATGCAGCTTAAGACATGGAAGATGGTCAGGATTTTATACTAAAGGCCTCAGACCTGCAGGTGGTAGTATTCATGGCATTAGTGAAGTACAGTACACTATCCAGTAGACATGGTGAAGAAACTTATTTACTTGATGAGAAGTCTGATAGAAATTAGGCAGTTCTATTAAATAATATACCTTTCTTTGGGATGTGTCATTATAGGAAGTTCTACAGCTGGAGAGGCAAATGGGAGGACAGCTCCTAGAAGAACCCAAGGCTCTTCATTTTAAAGGCAGCATCCACAACCTGCGCCTGTCAATTCATGACATCGCCCATTCCCTCTGGAAGAGCAAATTGCTGGCTAAGTATCAGGTGAGGCTACCAAGAGACACTAACTACTTGGAGGTGGATATAAGACAGATGAGTCAGATTTTATACTCATAGATATTTCTTTTCTTGGAGACATTGCCAGTGTCTCCCATGCCAACACTTATTTCTCCAAAACAGTATGGGCAGAGTTTTGAAAAAACACCCAATAAACATACTTAAAGGAATAGTTTTGAAAGTATTCTTTTTTATTACATCCATACTGTTATTTCAGTAAGTTAGTTTTAAACATTTACTTCATTAATAGGAACAGCCTCAAGTGCACCCCAGGGAGGAAATGGTGCCCTGTTACCTGACCTGACATGCACTGGTTTTCCATTTTGCTAGCTAGCATAACCCCTGCACTTAGCAGGAACCAGAGTTTAGTGGCTGACATGGAATGTTAGTGAATGGCACTGTCACTCACTGGTTCTGAATTTGGCACCAGAACCTCAACCTAAACACCATATTCATTCATGAATCCTTTCCTTGGCTTAATTGTCACAAGTGTATAGGATTGGCTCTGTACAGTAATTTTGACAGTGACAAGTAAATATCTAGTACGGGCTTTGTGCCTCTCAGGCTAAGGAGTGTTTCATACGGACAGATTTCCAACTGGAGTGAGCTTTAGCTGCCCCTGCACGGGGCAAAGGGAAGATAAAGGCATGAAAAGATATGGGATCATCACAACATCCTGTGGCTAGCTTTGCTCTTCTCTAATATGTCACACCAGGGATTCCTTTTAATGAGAAACGATAGAGTGTGGAAGGTTTATTTTAGGATCTTTCTAAACTCTTTAATCACCTCATCGACAATGGCTGCTTTTCTAAATGAGAGGTAGATAGACACTCTGGTTAGGTGTGATTTCTAGAGTTGATTCCATGGGTTCCAGTCTCAACCAATCAGTTTCTTCATTGTTCGATATTAGCTGTTTCTTAACCTCTCTGCATCTCTGCTTTCTTGTGTGAAGAAAGGTGAGGCCCTATTTGCGCAGAGAACAGTCATGAAGTCGGATGAGGTGGGAAACTGAAAAGCTATAGTGTTTGATGGGTACATCCAGCTTCTCTTGTTTATGGTTACCACCCCATGTCTTCCAGGAAATTCCATTTTATCATATCTGGAGTGGCTCTCAAAGAAACCTCCACTGCACCTTCACTCTGGAAAGACTCAGCATAAACACAGTGGAGCTGGTTTGCAAACTCTGTGTGAGGCAGGTTGAAGGAGAAGGGCAGATCTTCCAGCTCAACTGTACTGTGTCAGAGGTAAGACACTCTTGGGATCCTGGAGAGGATTCTGGGAAAAAAATGGTTAGGCATGGGCAAAGCTTTTCCAGTGTAAGGAACATGGAAGACGCCCCAAGCTGTTCTTATGCCCTTAATGCAACTGGGAGAGGAATTGTTTTATCCAAACTACGTTTTCTTATGCCATCCATTTAATATTCATACTATAATTTATAAAAAAGAGATCTGAGAAGAACAAGACATGACAGCAAATCCTGGTAATCCCCAACACTCTTGGGAATTGCTTCAAATCCAAGGCTAGCTTAGCCTAAGTTGCGAGTTGTAGGCCAGCCCCATTTGAGATCTGAACTTCAAGTACAAGTAGTTACGAACATGGCACTTGCCACCAGTACCTTTCATCTGCCCACCTTTCTCTCACAGGGGCTTCTGTCATTTTGTCATAGGCATATGCTACTGAGTGGAATAAAGGAAAAGAGGGGTGCCTCTTACCCCACTTTGCTCCCATATTGAAAGGAGAAACTTTTAGGTCTCCTTTCTTTCTCTAACTTCCAAATATCAGCGAAGATGTCCTTTGCCCCAGAGTGGGGGAGATACTCCAGGAATAGTAGAAAAGCCACTCTCCCCATAGCGGTCAGTTTTGCCTTTGTCCACTATGATTTTTGCACACACAGCTGGGCATTTTTATACATTCATATTCCAGCAGTAACAATAGTTGCTGTTGTTTCAAACCTCTCTGCAAGGAAATAGGAGGTACCCATGACCTTATCTGTCCTCTTTGGATGCAAAGACTATGGTTTGAAAAGCAGTAAGCCTTCATGTTGGAGGAACAAAGGAGGATGAATAAGCCATTTGCTCAGAAAGCTGGCCCTTGAGGCCCCTTGGAGCCCAGCTCCATGCTGCTGTGTGAGCGACAAAGCCTATGAACACTACAGAGTAGTGATTCAGCCAGCGGAGTATGATTTAAAACACTTTTTTTGTCTTCTGCTTGGAGATGACTGCAATGTCACTCTGTTCAGCCTGTCTTGTGCCACATGTCCTATTTAAAGATGATCTTCCTTAGCAAAGGAGGCAGAGGTGGGGGGAGTGTGTGAGCTCATTGAAGCTCCAGTCTTCTTTCCCACAGCCTGTGAGGCGCAGTCATCCTCTCCTCCTGTAGTTTCATGAGACTTTTGACTCATAAACAACTTTAGTCACAGACCTCGGTGACATTCATAAGGAATGATCTCTGTGTCAGGGTGCCATGGCAACCGCCGGGCCTTTGGATGCACAGCCCTATCTCGCAGGCACACAGCACCACCCCTGCTGGCTTCGGAGGGTGTTTTCACTTTCCTGGCCCAGCAGGTCTGCAAAGTTCAATAACCACCCAGCTCCTGTGACAACAAAGGCTGTGGAATTTTGGAAGGGGGGTTGAGGAGTCTGGCCCTTTGATGCATGCTTTCTGTTCAGCATGAACATTTGCTGCTCCCTGAAAAGGTGGATCAGATGCAGCCACAAAGAAAGGAGAGCTGCTCTGAGTTCTCCCCTACCAGGGAGAGCTGCTAGCTCCTCACACACACAGAAAGGGCAGTTTTGCAAAGTGTGATCGCAACTTAAGGACAGACGCCTTTCTGGTGCCAACACGGAGAAAAGATTATTGCTTTTGCAACTTGGCAGTCAGCTCAGAGGCCAGCCCTGCAGTCACGCGGCAGGCATTTGCCCATGTGTGACAGACAAGCACATGAAACTCAGGATGGAAGAAGTGACCAGACTGGGAAAAAACATTGGGGATGCAGGAGCACTCTAATGCTTGAATTTCTAGGTCCCAGTATTCCATCCTTGTGGTTATCATTTGAATGCAGGTTGGGTTTTGGAAGAGGGAGGAGGTTTCTGGTACTGATGTTGATGCTGGAGCAATGTGAGGCTCTAGGCAGAACAACGGCCTCTAAGGAGTCCAGTGACTGAAGTCCTCATCAAAAACTGAGAAGCAGCCCAGTATGGTTCAGTAGTTGGTATAAATAGAGAAAAGGCTTCATTTATGTTTACTCTCTTCTGAGCAGTGCTCCTTCCACCACAAGGCAAGCTAACAGAGCCTAAGGGATTCTAATTCCAATGTCATATCCCTGGAGAATTATCTGTCTTGTTTGGAATACATTGTCTTTTCCTTTTCCCACTAGTGACCTACTAATGAAGGTCACTTACCAGCAGTCATTTATAAAATCACACAACTCAGGGCCTCTAGAGCCTGAGGTAGAACCTTTGCCCATCACAGGGACCAGTCTGGACCGGGCATGCATACTCAGGAGCCACCACTTGTTCTTCTGTCTCCTTTACCAGACGGTCCGGTCCTAAAAGCCTCTCACTTAAGAGAAGAGGTTTAAGAAGGAAAAACAACTAGAAAAGTAAAGTGTTGGTGTGGATGGATGTCAAGATGAAAATGAAGGAAGATATTTCATGGTTTTTTGTTTGTTTGTTTGTTTGTTTGTTTGTTTAGATAGAGGTAGGGTAAGTAATTTGTCCAAAGTGAAAATATGGTACAGAGAAGGAAAGAAAACTTGAAATGTTGTCTTAGGTTCTTGTGTCATTTTAGCAATTGACAAAGACCAATCCTAATAAATTTCCAAGAGTAGTTCAGTAGGAATATATCAATTTATCTTCCCTTATCATTTTTTTATGCTTAACCTGGTATACCATTATTTCTTAAGACTGATGAGAAAATTCAATACATTTAAGAAATGCCATAAGTAGAACTTGCTCCATAGCACATAATCATATCTACTATTCTTCTATTGGGATAACTGGCTTTAGCAATTGCCTCTCTGATCGGTGGAATTCATTGCCAGATTAAGCATCACATGTCCTGTTCTCAAAACACAAGATAAAGCTCAGATTGTACAGATGGTTCAGAGCACTTTCTGTTCTCATACAAGACTTGGGTATAGCTCCAGTATGCACATTCCAGATCACAACTTCAAGGTCAGTCTGGTCTAGAAAGTGAGCTCTGGGATAACAAGGGATAGACAGAGAAACCCTGTCTTGAAAGGAAAGAAAGAAGGAAGGAGAAACAGAGTGACAAAGAGAGACAGAGAGAGAAAGGGAGGAAGGAAGGGAGGAAGGAAGGGAGGAAGGCTCAAATCTTAAGATGTAAAGGGGGTTTATGGCTTCCATAAACTATATAAAGAAAACTACCACCCAACTAAAGTTGTGGGTTGATCACCCAGAACAGATGTTTGGTTAATGCTAAAAAATCATATGGTTAACTAAGAAAATTATAACATCAAAAGCAGATGGTTCCACTATCATAAAAGATTATTGTAATAAACGTTCTGTGAGAATAATCTCTACTTTTACCTGGAAGTAAAGGAAAAGCCAATAGAAAAAGAAAATTACTACATGAAATTCAAACATAAATGTATATGTGCATTTTCTCTGATTACCTTCACTGTATAAAGTGTACTATCAGCCATCCAATAAGTGTGGTACATAGCTTGTTTCAAGGATAAGAAACATAGGCAGAGTAACCAAGTTAGAAGTTAGGGCAATGCCCACATAAAATGGTGCTGGTTTCTCACTCAACGATTAAGGGATGAGCTGAATGTGTGAGACTTTCCAGAGATCCATTATCAATTTTAAACTAGCCTTTCTTTAACCCTCAGGGTTTACCAATGAGAAGAATCAAGCCCTCATTCACATGTAGTTAGAAGGAAACAGAACACTCTACTCTGTGGTTGAATTTATCAGGAATGGGTTTCACTGTCTCACCACCATAGCGAAAAAATGCCTGCTCCCATTTAGGCAAACAGGAATTGTGTAGTTTCCATGTACAGGGTACCGTGTGAGTAGCACAGGATAGTTTGTTGATAAAAGAGCAAATAAAAAACTCTGCCTGCCAAGAAATTAAGAGAGCAAAGGAGTTTGCAGTCCATCAAGTCTGCATAGGGCTGAACCTGAGGAATATTAAAGAGCTATGGCCATGTCCTGTCTAGCCTCCAAGTAGGGTGTCATGGAATATATGAAGATGGGTGTTGTAGCACATAGTCTTTGGGCAGAATTTAAGGCATGTGCATAAGATATTAAAGAAAAAGACCTGTCAGAGGGCTGCTTCTAGAAGTGGTGGTAGGAATGAGAAGCAGGGGAGTGTTGCAGCACTCAATCAGGGCAAGTAACACCAAGATGACAACCTGAGAAGGGTTGGGACCAGGCTGAGAAGTGAGGGGAGCAGAGCTGTAGGGGTTCCCTACTCCAAGTCAGAACTGGAGCTCAGCTTCCACCATCTCTTGTAGAGCCCCATATATCCCTAGGTCAGGGCTGTATATATCCCTCACTGATTAAACAAAACTAGCGGCTAGACTTTTAAAGAAGAACTAAGTCCAGTTCTTTTGATACCATCCCACAGTTTTCATGAGAGGGCAGTTTTTGAAGCTGTATTTATGATACCAGCATTGCTTTTTAAGAAAATTAGACATGCTAGACATGCAACAGCTAAAGACCAATACCTATGACAAAATAGACACAAAAAGACTCTCAACAAAATTCTGATCAAGAGGTTTCATCCCAAACATGAAAGAATGGCTTAATACATGCAAACTAAACATCGTGTATCATATGTATAGAATGAAGGATATAAATTATATGAGCATCCCTGATATAGGAAAGGCATAACACAAATCAAAAATTATAGATGTTGAAAACTTTGAACAGATTAGATATTGAAGGAGCATATATGAACATAAACTATAATGTATGACAAACCCCCAATTTTATCATACTGAATAGGGAAAAGCTGAAGGTAGTTTTCCTTAAGACATGGACACATATAAAAGTATCCACTCTCATATCTCTCATTAAGAATAATACAAATATACAAAGCAATTTGACAAGAGAAAGAAAAGGCAAATTGGAAAGAAAAAATTAAAGTCTCTCTTTATGCATGCACATGGTATGATCTATCTATAGAAAAACAGACCCCAAAGAGTATAATAACTGATTATTCAGTAGTCACATCCAAAAATCAACTTGCAAATGTCATTAGCTTATTTATATATCAAAGATGAATTGTTGAGAGAAATCACAACTACAATACTGTTTACAGTAGACAGAGAAGGAAAATATACCTTGGAAAAACTTAGTGGAGGCAGAAAACTTCTGCAATGAAAAGCACAAATCACTCATGAAAAATATTGAATAGCACACACACATATAAGATGGAAAAAAATCTCCCATGTCCAAGAATCACAAAAATTAAAGAAAATTTTAAAATATCTCTGTTACCTAGAGTTATCTTCAGGTTCATCGCAAACCTAAAATTCATAAGGATTAAAATATATTTCTTAAAAAATAAATGCCTAGAACAGTCCTGGATGAAATCAGCAAAGTAGGGGTCATCACAATTCCTGATTCCATCACTTACTGTGGAGCAGTAGCATTCCAAACAACACAGATGTATAAAACCAGTCAAGCTACATCCCAGAACTAAATATATGGATGTACATCTAGTTGTTTTTAAGGGTGGCACCAACTCTGCACACTGAAGACAGCCTCTTAACAAATGATGCATGGGAAAATCCACACATGCAGAAGCCTGAGACATAACCCTCCTCATACTACACACAAAACCAAATCTGAAACTTGAAAACTACTGGAAAAAAAAAAAGCACAATGAAAACAACTCAAAACCTTGTTAAAGGTAATGATTTTCTGGATAGGAAAACCAAACCTCAGGAAATAGAGGAAAAAATGGACAGCTACGATCACCTCAAATTACAAACCTTTTTGCACAGCAAAGGAAATGATCAGTACATGGAGAGAGAGCTACAGGATGGGAGAAAACACATGATGGCTGTAAATGGTACTGGCTCTTATCCAGAAAATAGAAAGAACTAAAAAAATAATTTAACTTTTAAAATAAGCAAATTATGACAAAGGCCCTTCTCCAAAGAATATGAGTGGCCAACATACATGGAAAAAATTGCTCAGTTAGCCATCAGGGAGTGCGAATCAAAGCCACTGTGTGATAGCATTCACCCCAGTTAGTAGGGCTGTGATCAAAGTGACAAACAATAAATGCTAATGAGCATGTGGCCAAAGAGACTCTCACATGCTGATGGGAATGTAAATTAGTACGGTTATTATAAAGGTACCTAAAAATATTAAAAGTAGTCCACTGTATGATCCAACTATCCTACTTCTAAGTATATAGCCAGAAGAAACTGAACTAGCATGCTTAATCAAACATGAGTATGGGCCCTTGTGTTTTGCAGCAAAATTCACAATAGTTGAGTCACAGATTCAGCCTGGTGACCCTCTAAAAAATGACGATGCTGTGTATAACAATGGAGCATTACCCAATCATAAAGAATAATGGACTCCTGTAATTTGCCATGAACTAGCTAGAACTGGATGGAGGTCATTATGTCAGGTGAAATAAGGCAAACCCCACAGAAGAGCAAATCCATGTGTGTATGTGTCCTTTTCTCTCTCTCTCAAACAAAGTAGCATACTAAGAATTAGAGACTGAAAAAGATAGGGGTTAAAGAAAAGAGTGACAAGATTCACCCTTTATGCTTCTCTGAAGTCAGAACATTAACCACATACAGTTAAATACATTTTAAAATATTAGGACTGGGAAGACAGCTCAGTTGATAAAGTTGTAGAACCTGATTTTGACCTCTGGAACTCATATAAAAAATAAAAGTAGGGCCCGGCAGCGGTGGCGTACCCCTTTAATCCCAGCATGTGGGAGGCAGAGGCAGGTGGATTTCTGAGTTCAAGGCCAGCCTGGTCTACAGAGTGAGTTCCAGGACAGCGAGGGCTACACAAAGAAACCCTGTCTCGAAAAAACCAAAATAAATAAATAAAAGTAAAAACACTAGACATGGTTCAACATGCAATAATAATCCCAGTACTGAGGGGTTAGGGAGAGACAGGAATTCCTGGGGCTTCCTATACTCCACAGGGAGACAGCCTAGCCTGCTAGATGAGATCTCCCTGTGCTGACTTTAACCTCCAATCCCACCCAAGGACAATCAAGGTGGGGATATACTTGAGGGATGGTAAGTTTTCCTTCTGGGCCTAACGAGTAGTTGCAATAAAGGAGTAAGAGGACTTGAACCAGGGTGAAGTCACTAAACTCTAGTGATAGTGTGGAACTTTTCTACTCCCCCACAACAATGCAGTCCTGAATATTACTGTGCTTGATATAAACACCACAACTCTTGAGTCCTAACATTTCCAACATGAATCCACTAATAAGCATTGATGTGTGCCCCTAAATGACTCACTGTGAGCTTTTTTGAAGCCCTGTGACCCTGGAGGTTATGAACTCATGTTTTCTGGCAGATCTCTGTGCCTGAGGGGAAAGAGCTGCAGGTTCCTACACTTATCTGAGCTCTCTAATCCTGCTGGATGCTTCTCAGCAGCAGCCCACAGTCTTGCCATGGAGCCAGAACCATCTCTCTGCCAAGCTACTGCTTCTGAGCCCTGATACTTTGATCAAAGCCAAGACTATTGTATATATATTCTGTAATGAAGAAAAAACAATATAACAACAAAACAAACAAACAATCAAAACACCAGAAAAACCATTTTCTCTAACATGTCCCCCAGCTCCTAAATGGGAGTCATCCAGAGGGATTATAGAAGTTGAAAATCAGCATTCGCCACTGATCCCCAAAACGCAAACCACCCTGTGGGTCACATTTGGGGAGTCAGTCAGCTGAGAGACCCCACTTGCCCCTCAAAGCTCCCATTATCCCGTCTTCAGGAGCCTCAGAATCAGGGCAGAACATGGGGGCTCTAACAGCCGTGGCTATGGCCCCCTAAGCTGAGTGCTTAGAAGGATATCATAGACTTCAGGATGACCTGAACTCTGTGCCTAGTGTCTCTTCTAGCAACTACTTGTGTACCCCAAGGCGTTACCTGACTTAAAAGAGAGGTGGCATTCAAAGCAGATCAAGAAGACTTCTGGTTATTGCTTTAATGGTTCCCAGGCAACGTTTCCTCTTGCTTTCAGACCAGCAGAAGCTATCAGAAAATGATTAGAGTTTCTCTTGCAGATGAAATCTAGATTTTTGCATTTGTGCTGCTTTATGAGCTGAAACTATTTTAAGAGCCAATTTATAGTTTTCTCTACTAAAATTGGATTTAAAAAAAAAAAAAAAAAAAGCAAGGAGGTTCAGCAATTAGAGGGTACCATTAGTGGCTTGCCCTAAGGCAATAGTCTATGTTTACTATTTTCTTTTTTGAGTTTGTCTTAATTTTGATATCTCTTAGCATCGTTCCATTTTATCAAGCAAGAGACGAAGGAAACCACCTTCACAGGGCTAGCTGGAACGCCCTATGTGTTCGCAGAGAGGATGTCTTTGGGGTTAGATGGCTTCTAGAAGATCTTATTTCATTTCACATCTATTTATTCCTTCAGAAAGAACTTCCCTTTTGAGCATTTCCAACATCTAAACCTTTGAGAATATAGACAGACATTTCCGCTCTTCTCCCTTCCTGAAGCAGCAGTTCATAACCTGTAAGCTGAGACCATCAGAAAACATATTTCTGATAGCCTTGGGAATTCCCAACTATAAATATATTTATGTTGCTACTTTCATATCTGTAATTTTGATACTGAGAAGTATCTCAGTTCCTCAGGCCACTAGAAGTTTATGTTTTCCAGTGGTCATGATCCACAGGTTGACAGCTGCTATCTTGGAGTGTCTCATTAGGGAAGTCATTGTGGAATCTCAACAGAGAGCTTTCTGTCCCTCCCAGATCTGACCTGGGACCTCTGAACATGGGCTCCCAATGTCCTGCCAATACTAACCCACTACTTCTAGGCCAGAAAGAAACTATCCTTCCTGAAGAGAACAGAACTTATTCCTTGTATCCATCTCAAGCTGGATACAGAGAATGTCCAATTGAGAGTCCAGCATTACACTGACTGAGTCAACAGGGATTACATTTGTCTTCTGAAAAGAAAGTTGTGTCATTCCTACAGGAACCTACTGGCATCAATCTGCCTCTCCTGGACCCTGCTAGCACCATCACCACTGTCACTGGACCAACTGCTTTCAGCATCCCTCTCCCTATCCGGCAGAAGCTATGCAGCAGCCTGGATGCCCCTCAAACAAGAGGCCATGACTGGAGGATGCTGGCCCATAAACTCAACCTGGACAGGTGAATGTGGTCCAGGCTTCTGGACCTACTGCTTTCATTTAGTAGATGTCCCAAAACTGAAAAAAATGAGATAGAAATCAGAATTTTTTCCCACTACGTATCTGTTTACATTTTCACTCTGAAAATATGTATTAAGCTCTTGTTTACCTTGTATTATGAGGTTCCAAACAGTTCTAAGAGAATTTCTGGCTTATATGACATTTATCAGTGGTGGTACATGGCTTGAATCCCAGCACTTGGGAGGCAGAGGCAGGCAGATTTCAGAATTCAAGGACAGCCTGGTCTACAGAGTGAGTTCCAGGACAGCCAGGGCTAAACAGAGAAACCCTGTCTAAAAAAAACCCAAAACAAAACAAAACAAAATTTGTGATCTACTTTGTGTAGCTCATGTGCTAACAGTTCCTAAATATGATATCTATTCACCAATTATTGTTCATTCATCGCCAGTTGAACAAAACGTAATGTGTGATACATAACTTACATGCTCGCAAAAGCACTTGTATTAAGTTATAAAGCGACCCTGAGAGCATCTGCTTTGTAGAATATATCTGTCACCTCCAAGGAAGAGATGTGGTATGACCTGTCAAAGATCATCAGAGCCTGGGCTGCACAGAAAATATCAGCCTCTTGATTTCCTGTTTAGGACAAAACCCACAGACACATTGTCTCTTAAATTATCATAACCTATTCAGAGTTGAGGTTAACAAAGTTAAACAGCACATGTCCTGTCTGGGCCTGATCTAATTAGGAATGGAGCAATCATTAAGTAGAGTTCACTAGAATCCACAGTGGGACTGAAATACTTCAAGACAGACAGGCTTAGCACAGACGCAGAGAAGATAATACTGTAAGTAGACGTGTAAATCACACTTCTAAGCATATTTTCCCATTCCTGTTTGCAGGTACTTGAATTACTTTGCCACCAAATCGAGCCCAACTGGCGTAATCCTGGATCTTTGGGAAGCACAAAACTTCCCAGATGGAAATCTGAGCATGCTGGCAGCTGTCCTGGAAGAAATGGGAAGACATGAAACGGTAGTGTCCTTGGCAGCCGAAGGACAGTATTGACCACACTGGAACTGACATTGAAGGACAAAATTACACAGGGAGTTTGTGTTCAGGGGAACCACATCTGAGGAGGAAATCCAGATAGAACCAAGGCGCTTTACAAGCAGGATGGCAACAGGGAACGTGGGGGACAGATATAACCACCAAGGTACATGCCCACTTCATTCGGACAGCACCACCACCACGGGAGTTAAGAAAAATTGTGTAAATTTGTACCTTGAATTTAAGAATCAATCTAATTTTCTCTTCGTTGGGCTGTATGCTGTATGGTACAGGATCTTACAGTTTCCTAGGAAACGCTTTTTATTGCTATCCAGATGTATGGATAAACTTTCTTAACAAACCCAGTTTCTACAAATGTTGTTTACATCAAATTGGACAGGGATGCAGACACTGTCCATGGCTCGTTCTATTTTTGTTCAGATCATTTGAAGTTGAAGCTGTGGACGGTTTATTGTGTCTATTTCAGATTAGTAATTTACAGAAAAATCACAGATTTTGCTAAAAATTGTATACATCAAGTGTCTCAGATAATCTTCCCATCGGTGTTCTGTTTTTGAAACTTGTTGGACCAGTATTGGCATTGGTATCAGGGAAGTGGAGAATCTAAATGTAAAGGAGAAATTTCTAAAATTCCTTACATCCTGGGGGAACCCAGTTGGAATTCTTTGGGAACAGAGCTGTAGCATTTCAGGGGAGGTAGCGATTCATGTTCCTCCACACGAATATTTCTGTACCACATGTGTGTTTGTAATAAGCAATTTCAAGTGTTTTTTAAAAATATTATCATTATTATTGATGATTATTACAAATATTCTAGTAAAAAGATTTTCCTTTTGTTTTAGTTAGTAATACTGTTAGTGTTTGGTGTTGACTAGACCTGCCTCCCTTTCTTGCCTAAAGAGGTGGGCGTGATCACGTTTAGTTCAATAGCTTTTGCTTCCTTGACTGTTGATCTACCATTCTGTGGTGGAAAAGACAGAAATGCTCACTGGCTGTGTCTGCTCTTTCAGCTTGCTCGGCAGAGTCTTTCTGTTCTTGCTCTTATCATGAGGAGAGTTCTCTATGTAAAGTTCATTTACTCTTGTGGCTATCTGAGAGGCAGTGTGGTTGTGGGTAACAGTGTCTGAACTAGGAATCAGGAAACCAGTTATTCTTGTGGAATTAGTCCCTGTCTGGCTGTGTGACTTTGGGGAGAACATTGAAACTCACTGGAGCTCGTTGTCCTTCTTCCTAAACTATGGGGTAAGACCAGATCATCTCAAGGTTCCAGAATGCTGATCTCCCATTGGGATGTCCTCAGCCTTTTATATCTTGCAGGCAGGATTGACTTGAACAGGGGTTACTTCAACATGCATTTATTTGTTTGGCTTTATCTTTGTATCATTATGGCATGACGTTGTTCACTGAGAGATGGCATCCTTTTCTTACCATTGTCTTGACCTCTGGTGGGGCTCTATCCCCTAGCCTTCCAAATAATTGTAAATTCTACTTTACTCATTTATTGATCTCGAGATCTCAAGACCATTTCTACAAAAAAGCCCATGCAGCTGAAGGAATTGGTACCATTTTTCTTTCTTTATCACTCTTTGCTTTAATAATATTCAGTTGTATTACAGAGATTAGCTCATTAATCCTATAAAATGTTAGTTGTGCATACTATGCGTTCTCCTTGGGACCATCCTGGGGTTTGTTTGTTTATTTGGTTGCTTGACTTTGTTTTTTGATATAGGAACTCCATTCCACAGATAGTGAATGGAAACTTAGCAGCCCCACAGTCACAGACACAGTTAAATAGAAGCACCCATGTCCTTAAATCACAACCTTCAAAATGTGGCTGCGGTGTACTTTGGGGCTGGAAGTATCCAGGTTGCTGAATGGATTCCACTGGGAATCATTTTGCCTAATACCATCTGATTCTGTTACTTCCTGATACTCTCTAACTCTTCCATCTTGGTCATTAAAGAACTGTGGATACAGTTGTGGAGAGCCTTTCTTCATGCTGTTTTTCTTCTCTTTCAGAGATGTAGTCTACAATCTCTTTCTCTAACCATACTACTCATATGTAAAATTCTAGTCCCACTGACTGGGAAAGGGGATTATTATTTACTCCTAAGCAAGTTTAGTGGCCGATGTCTATAACTATGAGTTTGTTCAAACTTTTAAGAGTTTGACTGATATTCTCAGAAAGGAAAAGGAAGAAAGATTTATACATTGCTGCCTCTTGAAACAAGTGTGAAGTTTCCTCTTCACTACTTGGATTTTGGAACCATGAAAGAAATCCAAACTGATAGATCTGGACTGGATGCTCTGTGTCACCTCGATGCTTTGTGCTAAGTCAAGAGGAACAAATATATTGCTATTCTGGTTAATTTATCCTAAAAACAACAACAACAACAACAACAACAACAAAAAACCTTTTAAGTAACCAACCCAGAAATGCTGACTATAACCAAAGCAGCATTACTGAATCTTTTGAGAATCCTCACGTTCAAGCATCTAGAGATACTTGCTTTTCTTTTTTTTTTTTTTTTTTTTTTTTTTATCCCAGGCTTTCCAGAAACATAGTGCGATCCAGGAAGCTATTACAACTTTTCTATTCAGACTCTCACAACAGGAAAAGGAAAAATGACTGATCTCTTATGAAGGGATCATTTGTCATAAAACTACTTTCTATCATGAGAGTGACAGTTTCCAAACTTGAACATAACATACATCAAATAATTGTCACTAAGCAAACTGCTCTTTCTCCTTCGGAAGTAAAGGATAGTTGTTAGAAAGCTGCCTTCCAACACACAAGCTTCACCTGCCACAGTTCATTTTAGAGGGAGCTTCATCATCACTCCGGTGGCGGTGGCATGTCTGACTTTTACTGAGCTTCTGAGGAATGCCTTGCTTGCTGTGAGTGGGTAGAAAACTAATTATTTGTGCATGGTGCCATCTAGTGGCCTGTCTCATAGTTACTCAATTTCATATACAGCTTACAAAAAGTTGACAGAGAGTCAAAGTACCTGTGGAGTTTGACAAGACATTTGTGACAGACAGACATAGTGAAATTTACCCACGTGTATAATTCTCTTATTCTCGTATTCTTCAGTTAAATCACCCATTTCACAATTTTCTGGGTATAGCACATCATCAACTTACTGATACACATCTTAAGTTAGACATATATGGAATCTGTATTTTAAAAAAGTCTCTGAAAATTGTCATTGGGCGTTGCATATTTGAAACCTTTTAATTCCAAAACACTAACTTTTAGAAACATTAAACTGTATTTACAAAGAAAGCCTCCCTGACCAACGGCTCCACACACATATACAAACACATGGCATCCCCTTGGGGGTTTTGTTATTTAATCTTTTGATATATATTCTTGCTAAGTATCCAAGAACATCCTCAAATCCATGACCCTATTTTCACAGTCTCACAAGTGGTGAGAGTTTAGGTATATACCACCATATCTGGTGAAACCTGCTCTGCATTTGTAAATGAGAATCCTGTGTCTATGGACATGGAAGTTGTGGCTGTTAATCCTCAGATGAAGTAGACCTCCTGTGATTAGGAATCTAAAGCCTCATGTTCTCTTCTTATTGACATTAATTCGAATTGGCTTGAGTACAAGCATGTGTGAAGAAAGTCACAGCCAAACATCTTCAAAGCAGACACATTGTCTCTGCTATAAGAATTCCATCCTGACCTGAGCAAATTCATCTCTCTGGGGAAAGGATAATTTGGGGGATGAGAGGTCCAAGATCAAAGTATATCATTAGCTATTTTCATATATGCTATGAGTCTACGGATTTTAATTATTCCACTATCAAAAAAAGTACAGACATTCTTTAGGGAAGAGTTGCAATGGCTATATTTAGGATCCTCTAGAAAATAGGTATTAAAACTAGGTTTTAAAGACATTTCTCCTAAAAGTGATTGAAAAGGAAATGTTCAGAGGGTAGGATTAAGACAGTTCACATCTGGAGGAGAGTAGATGGTTGCCTACATCTCTGTGTGTCTCTGGTGAGGACCAGCACCTGTGATCCTGGATCATGCACCCCCTCCATAGCCACAGGACAAAGAGAGTTTATAAGGATGATATTCTACCCCAGAATCCATACACATCCCTACAGTCTGTGCTCTGGAGCTGATCAATATAGAAGGATGCTGGAGAATATGAGAGAGAAAGTAGAAAAGATTTGCTTGTTCCAAGTCTTCAAGATGAACATGAATTTGAGCTGAGTAATTGCTCTGGAAAAGTAATCTATTCGGAGATAGATGCTGGTGCAAGTCCAAGGCCAGTGGTGGCAAAGGAGGATTACAGAAACACAGTGTGGGTGGAATTAGGCTCGAGATGCCTTTTCTGAGTAGCTTTGTAAATCAGAACGTCATTGTTCAAATCAGTCATTTGTAAAGATGATAATGGCCAATGAGCATCTTATTTTATAGACCCAAAAGAAAAATATTTTTATTATTCTTCTTAAGATAATAAAACTGGTTTTGCCTTCTGAGTGCCTCGTGGAACCAACTATCTTATTCCTTTAGTTTTGTATTGTTTTTGTATTTTTAAAGCATACTGAGCTGACATTGACTGAAAACCTTATAACTGTCTATACAACAAAATACTGTTTCTCTGCCCCCAAGTGATCTGATTGTGTCACCTCTGCTTACACTGACCACTTTGACAGTCACCTGATAATTTTTTGATGGGATTGGGACTATGAGGAATACACTTCTTATAACCAATACTAATTTATGGTCATATAGGCTAAATAAGCCATATGAAGTCATACATGTTTCCAAAAATCTGACAGTTAAGCTCATTGGTTTAATGAGTAGAGATGGCCTGCATGTACCAGGGTGGAATATCTCTTCAAACTAACAATATAGTTGTGGATCCTTTAGTTCTTTTGGCCAAATACTTGCCCTTTTTTCTGAAAACTTACTGCAACCATCTTCAAAAAGTCCAGTGGGCCTGGCTACTTCCTTTATTGATCTGCGGTAGGATATTGACAGGCTTATTCAACCAAAGGTATTTTCAGAGGCCTATTTGAGTGTGGCCGGGGTATCCTCAGGACGAATAGATATACTCCATAAACATACTAGCAGGCAAAGCCAAAGAGATGTAAGAGGCAACCTGCAAGTCTTCAGTATAATAAAACTTTGTATGAAAGAATCGGTCCCAAGAGTACCAGAATCCTAAACTGGAAGTCCCTGCCATATATCAGGACAGTCATGGCCAAACCCACTAGTTGTTAAGCAGAAATCCAGGGAGTGTCCTGAGATACAATCAGCTGTCCACCAGCCATGTTATTTGCTATGGTACACCAGCTTTTTATATATCATTTGGGAACCTGTGTTATGGTAGAATTATAAATTGCAGGTAATAGTACTGTAACACCCATTTTAAATAAGCCTAAACCCCACGTCATCTTTATATGCCAAAGGCCTAATACCATGGAGCCTGATGACCTCCAGCCATGGTGACTGTGAACTTTGGGCTAGTTGTCCTGCTGGGCAGCCTAAGGAATGAGCTCTCTGCCTTTGATCTTCACTCAGTGATGATGTTGGCACCATCAAAGCGTCACGAGGAGCTCTGTGCTGTGTAAGACCCATTTTAAGATAGCATACGAAATAAACCCACAGCTAGTAGAAAATGCCTTTGCCCTTTTCTGTGTTCCTAGAGATATTAGCGGCATCTATAACTGCGCATATATGGGTTCAGATATATTTTTCTCCTTATTTTTAGAAAGAAAGAGGAGCCAGTTGAAGACATGACTTGCATTCTTTCTTCCACTTGTTCCTAGCCCTACTATGGGTATCGATGCCCTCCCCCTTCAGACAATGTATTTAGCCAAGTTGCAGGGAATATCATTATTGTATGTGTACTGTGTGCGTGTATGTGTGTGTGTGTGTGTATGTGAGTGTATGTAAGATGTCACAGTATTGTGTGTATTAAGCTTAATGTTGAGCTGTGAGGAACCAGTAATCTTCCTGCTTGTTCTAAAGAAGAAAACCCATATCCATGAGAGAACAATCCCCAGCCTTCCGCTTAAACATACAGAGGCTGGGTCACCCTCCTGCTGTCTTCTTTGGACCGGTTCAACTTCGGAAGTTTCAGGTTGAAATGTTATGCTTTGTCAGTTTTTCTATTTTTAGCAAAACAACACGACCTTGGCTTCTCAGATATGGAACACTTCTTCCTTTGTTATGGAATTTCTGTCTTGCTGTATCTTCTATGCAACTCCTTTTCTAATGACCCCCAGTGGCTGAGGAGTGCTCTCCAGCATTCCACTCACAGCCTTTCTGTGTGGTGGAGGTGAGGGGTACCAGCTTTGGGTGTGCCTCTTTTCTCTCTCTGGTTGCCTCACCCAATTTTCCTGCAGTCCCCTTGGTTTGTAAATTGCCTGCATTTACTCTGTCAGCCCACATGTACAAATGTAAGAAAGAATTTTTAAACAGGTAATAAATTATATTTATAAGCAATAGAGGCTCCATTTCTTTATAACACAGAGATAATTTGTGTCCAGAAGTTACTGGGGATTTTTTTTTTCAGTAAGACAAAAATCCTTTGGGTCTTGTATGAATGGCAATCACAACCTTCCTCCACGGTAGGGTAAAGTTGTAAAACGATGCTTCTCCAGCAACATCACACATCATTGCAATCTTTAGGCCAATGCCTTGACCTACCTGTAGAGGCTCTGGTTTCCTTCATCTGGATGCAGCTGGTAAGTGTGGAAAAGCTTGCAAGGGATACCAGGGAGCAGTTAATACAGCAGCACGCTCCAGCACCTGTGTCAACAATTTCTGGAGCCTAGTATAAACATGGCCATGTGCTACACTCAAAGATCTGATCTCAAGTGGAGTTTGTAAATAACTACAATAACAGGAAACAAAAGACAAGCCTCATGAGGCAGCCTAGAGCTATCAGGAATTCCAGAAGAATGTCTGCCTTCATGCAGGACCTCAGTCACTCAGGAGGGCAAGCAGAAAGCTTGCAGGTTTGGCATGGAAAGCAGCTATGCCTCTGGGGAGGAAAAGCGAGTCAGCTCAATAACACACTGACTTAGAGAAATACTGTAAATCGACTGCCATCTGCCCCTTGACCTCTTTGGTTGTCTTGGCTAAACAAACTGTGACAGTAAGGAGAACATTTCCCTCCAGCACCTACACACTGGTGACAAAGTCAAGTATTTATTCACGGGCTAAAGAAGTAATGAAAATATGTAAAGGGGCCTTGCATACATAGACTCCATGGGATGTCTGTAGATAAAAGAATGAAAACTTGATTAAGAAGCAAATAAAGCCAGTTAGCCACAAGGCAAACACAACCCATGTTCCAAAGTACAGTTTAGCCTCAGCCTCTTCCCTCTTTGAGATTCAGTAGCTGCAAGTTTCACTGAAGTTGTCATAGTGTCCACACGTTGGACAGTATGCAAATGTTCTCAAGGTCAAATCACTGAAGTCCCACCCCCAAAAGCATGTCTATGAGGTCATTAGAGTTTTGAGATTGACCTGGCCCTGAATCTATTCCTCACCGTCAAATGATGGTACCAGGTAAAGAATCCTCCTCAGTTCCAGAGACCTTCCAAATGCGTAAATATCAGAAGCTTGAGTCAGAATTACAGAGCCTAGATATTACCCCGAATGAGGAGACTTCCTTGTACTTTGTACTTTGCTGCTATTTCCAATGAGAAAACAAATCTGTCACATGTAAAGTGGCCCACAGAAAGAGAAGAACCCATTTGGCTCGGGTGGGTTTTGATACCTGCCTTGGAGTCCTATGAAAAGTGTGGCTTGAGCCACAGCATATAGAAGAAGATGGAGAATGGGAACTGCTGGTTCCAACAGGAAGTCTCCTCGGGCTTGAACAGTTGTTAGCTGCCCACCCAGAAAAACTATCAGAAAAGCAAGGCTGGCTTAATGAGCAACCATAGCTCTCCCATCACGAGAAGCTCCATGCTCACATATTCATCCTAGTTTTTAAGAGCCTGAGGAGAGGAGCAGAAGAACATTTTATCTCAAGGTATGGTTGAAAATATTGGGAGCACACAGATTATATACTTCTGAAGGATGATAAAAGGAAAACTGAGAGAACAGAGTTAAGCTCATCTGAACCCCAAATATTGCAGTGTACTTTCATGGTACAAGTGTAAGAGACTAAAATGCTAAATGTCAGGCCTTTCAACTGCTGGTTACCATCATACAAACCTTTCTTACCGCTCAGCACAGTCTTGGGCTTCCTCTCTCTCTCCAATCTCAAATAGAGTCCCTCAGACATAAGCTCCCCAAGCTGTCCTCCAGATCCATACTCAGTGAAAGAATAGCCTTGCCCCAGTCCCTCCTTGTAGAGAGCTTTCTGGTTCCATTGAAGGGCTCTTTTGAGACAAGAGTAAGAGTCTCATTCTCACACCCCAAAGAGCTAGTTTCTCTCATAGCATTCTGAGGCTCCCTTTCTCTTGCCTTTATTTCTTGTCCTTCAGATCATAAGGCCCTTCAAGTCCATCTCTAAATCTAATCCTTACTCCACTGACTTCCTCCTAATCTTCCCATTGTCCATGGAAAACTTGCTCTTGTAATCTGGAAGCTGCCACCATACTGAGGATTTCAAAATACAAAAAATAAAAAAATAAATAAAAAAAAAAAAAAAAAAATCACAAAACATGGACTCTGGGTTTTCATCACCACCAATAATGTCCACTAATCCAAGCCTACTACCTCAGATGACACCCTCTACTTGCATCCCAAATCTGGATTTCAGTTACATCCCTCTCAGCGACCACCAGCATGCTAGTCAAGCACTGTCAATGTCAGGAGTCTGCCCTGTGACCTAGCTTCTCTCTGTTTAGTAAGTGTGTCTTAGGCTTTACTCTGAAGACTCATGATACCCAGCATGTCAATAATAATTCTTCCTTCACAGCCCTCGGCCCTGTGAAGGTTCTGTGCCCCAGTATAGGGGAATGCCAGGGCCAGGAAGCTGGAGAGGGTGGGGTGGCGAGCAGGGGAAGGGGGGAGAGAACAGGGGTTTGTTCTTGTTGTTTTTGTTTTTTTTTATTTATTTTTTTATTTTTTGGAGGGGAAACTGGGAAATGTGACATATAAATAAAGAAAATATCTAATAAAAGAAAAAAAATACCAGAACTGAGGGCCTCCATCCCACGTGATATCTGCATAACTGTAATTTTGTTTTGTGTTTCTTTTACATAAAAAAGAGTAGATTGTATTTTTCTGAACTTAAGGATCTTTTTCTAATTACTGACCTGTAATTAAGAACCAAAAGAAAATAAGTATCTTTTTAAAATATCTAATAATAATAATAAATAATAATAATAAATAATAAATAATAGTAATAATAATAATAATAATAATAATAATCACAACTCCTCCTTTCCTTGGTACACTGACTCCCGTGACTGATTAAACCCTGACATGTAGATGCATCAAAAACAAGGGGCAGCAAAGGCTAGTTTAAATGCTGATAGAATAGCTGGTGCTTACAGTTGGCCAGTCATGCTTCATTTCATCCTCTGAAACACCCCTTGCATTTGGTGTTACCATTGGCCTAACCCTCATGGGGAAGAAAACAGACATGAAAAGTTTCGACCATACTCTACTATCCCAGCACTGGCATAGGAGTGAGTGTTGGTCCTTGAGCAGCTCTGGGATCTGGTGACCACATTTAATATCAACACCTTCTCCTGGTCCTGAGCATCGCCTCCAGACAGCAGGCAGTATCTCCAAGTAAGCTGATATTTTCCACAGTGAAACTTTACACTTTCTTCATATCTCTCAAACTACCAACTACTCACCCCCAAGCTATGACTGTGTTTCCTAAACAGAGAAAGTTCACTCTTACCTCAGGATGCCAGTGCACAGGCCTACCTGCTCTGCCTTCTTGGCTCCCCCTCCCACCTGCTGGTATGAGGTCATTCAGAGACAAAGAAAAGGCCCAACTATGAGACATCAGTCATGGTTTTTTTATGGGGAGAAAGACACCGGTTTATTGGGGGAAATAAGAAAACAAGTCATACACAATTTGTAACAAATACAACTGCTTGTTCCCTGACCCTGAATAATTACAGTATATACAAATTGCTTAAGGCACTGGTTCCCGAAAGAACACAAATGAGTCTTGTTTTGAAACAGACAGAAAAGACCCCCCCAAAAAAAATTACCGTTTTTTTTTCTCTTAAAATCTATGGCATTAGTTTCTGTAACAATTAGTTCTAAATTGTGTCATTTTTGATGCATCCCCATTCCTTTCAGCTCTTTATGGGACTGGAGTACTCTGAGATGGTGTAGCCACCAAAACATGTTCAAGTTAAAAAAAAAAAAAAAAAGTATTCTTGCTGCCTTTCTATCCACAAACCAAGAAGTGTGAGTACAGACAGGAAACAGAATGCTCCTGGTGAATGTGATTGGGCTGAGGAACACGAAAGATGAAAGCTGGTCATTATTAGGAACTTGTGAGCCTGGATCACATGCCAATTGAAATATGCCAACGAATTCCCTGGAAGTAGAATATCAGCATGCCTCCTAAGAAGCTTTCTGTTGGGGGAATATAAAGATCGGGCAGTAGTGATGTCGGGGTGCACTGTCTGAGTCACACACACTGTTTACTGCTCTTCATTTGTGAGTTCACAATGCACATGCTTCCATAAATAAATACTATGTTTCATTTAGGACTTTACCATCCACAATATTTTACTTTCTAATCCACATACAAGAGTTGTGCCAGACTCCAGAATGAACATATTTACATATACATCTATATTTATATAATATATACACATGCACATCAACCATAAACTTGGACATACAAAGCATATCTAACAATTAATAATTTAGGATTCCTTCAGGGGAGAGGACTTAGAAGAAAATCTCGCTCTTTGAAAGAGTCCTGAGGGTAAGCAGCAGTCAATTATATTATTAATTTGCAGGAAGTTAAAGCAAAAAAATAAAATAAATGTATTTTCTGAGATGCTAGAAGTTTAAAGATTATCATGGATTACCGAGAAGTCAACAGGTAGTCCTTAACAACAGCTTAGTTGTATCAATCAGGTTTTCATAAGACAGAAATTATATTCATAAATAAATTATAAATTCTTATTGAAAATTCATAATAACTGAGTGTATCTTTTAAAGGATCTCAATAATTTCAAGATTTTCATACTGAATAAATAAGGTTGATAATTAGCAAATAAGCGGGTTTTTTTTTCCCCAAAGGAATAAAAAGAACCATATAGATGAAATTTCGACACTTAAATTTCTCCCCGTTTTTCACAGGAACCCTGGAAATCTAGAACACTTTACATCTTCAACAGCTTCATCACAAAACATTCTGATTTAAAGTTGCCCACATTTTAAAATCTACCAATAAGAGAATATAGTTTGACCTAAGAGGTCCCCACAACCTCACTTAAACCCAAGAAAAACCCAGAAAATAAAAATCGAAGCATACCCACTTTTAACTGGCAAAATGCTTAGATAGGTGTTTTCAGATGGATCTGTCTAAGAGGTGATAAGGTTTTTCTCCCAGGCTTAATTACTGCCACACTTAGGTAGAAATATATGGAAAAACTGTAGCAAATATAATTTAACAGAAAAAGGACTCTTCAGTGGCTTAGCTTGCACTGTCCTCAGTAACTGCAAAATGTGATGACCATTAAATTAACAACCAGTTGTTTTTATCTTTTCAAATTCAAGAACTGAGAAAATCTATCTTAGTGGAAACTCAAGTATGGCCCTGTAGTACCATACAGCGAATTAGAACACAGAGTGGTGCTTCTCTTTACAGTTTTCCTAAACTCCACGTACAGCTCAAAGACACTGAGCTCCAGGATTTTTTTTTCCAGATGAACAGCCTACCAGCTGAACATCTACTCCAGAAAAAGGGTAAAACATTTCTTCATTTCTCACGCAGCTGTCAGTATTTCCTAAGGTCTCCATCTTTCAAGCACCCAGCCGTGAGACGCATAGGAAAACACTGCCCCCTGGAGGATCTGGAAGGAATGTCATTTTCTAAGGCAAAGGAAGTACTTTGACCTTTCTTAATAACCAGTAGGCAATTTCTAATCATTATGAGATTAGAACACAGCGAGGAACTACGTGAAAAAAGTTGAGAGGGCCGTGTGCCATTTTACACTTTATTGCAGTCCTGTTTCTAAGGAATAACGATGTTATCAGTGATTTTGCGCAGATAGTCAAGAGTTAAGACCTCACAGGACTGAATCACAAGATGTTTTGTGCACGTGTATGCTAGAGAAACAGAATAAATGAGTAGTGAAATGCACATGAGAATAAATGAGTCGTACCTAAGGTGTGAAATGGCCATGTAAGAGGTCCATACCAGATCCATACATCTATTCTAGAAGAAATCACAACAGTCATGATGTTTGACGACCTCATCAACTTTCCTCTGCTTATTTTTAAATTAAAGTTTAGGGACATCAACCCCACAGATCAGATGCTTCCTCTCTGTCTCTGAAGTTAGAGATTTAGAAAACACAACATCAAACTATACATATCTATACAAACTGCAACGTGCATACTTCTTTCCTGTGCTGCTGTGATGGGTTCTTCTGCACAAAGAAGGAATAAGCCATCTCTCTGCTGCCCCTTCAGCCTCTGCTCTGCCTCGCTGGTATGTCTTCTTTATAACACAAGCCCAAATCACTTCCATTTTAAAGTCTCTCTCTACCACACTCTCGACAGTTTTATTTAATATTGATCTTCTGATTTACGAGAACAAAAGCAGGCACATGTCGATTCTCTGCTCATGAGAAAGCTTTGCTGGTGTTTAATGAAAGCAGGGGAGGCATTGCCTTCAAGAGCTGCCTAACATACCCAGAAGCAGGAGTGGCTCTGAAGAACCCACCAATACATAATCCTATTAGTGACATAAACCCTTCATTTGCTCTACTCTGGCTGGCTGAAGGTGCAGGAGGACTCCAAGCTGTGGTCCCAGGCAGGTGGGACTTGTTTGGGTGTGCGTTCACACTGCATTGGCAGCCCAGAGTCAGACTGACCCAAACAGTCTGAGGTGTCTAGGGCGGGGAAGCAAGTAAGTTAAATTCTAATTTATGTTCACAAGCTGTTCTGTTTTCTAGAGTTCGAGAGTATTATGCCAATAGAAAAACACTTTGACTTCCAGGAACATTTCTAGGAAGAACTTTTGTTAGTATTTAAACTATAGCTGTATAAACCTTAAAACATCTACAATATTTGTTTTATTTTGGTTAAAAATTAAAGTATCTTTCTTTTTAAAAAAAAATGGTACTTCAAAATACAGGGCTTTCTTAGAAAGCAACATGCATCATATCTTGAACAAGTTACGCAAACAGTTTGCCCCCTCAGAAAGCCATGATGAATCTGTGTCTCTGGGTTCCTCTGTGTCTGTCCAGCGTGCTCTCCTAGAGGAAAGTCTGAACTCACTGGGCAGTAGGCTAAACGTTCAAGGCTTGAGCTGAGGATGCTTCTGTGAAATTCTTGCTCTGTCCGCAAGCATCTGACGTCAGAGTTTAATGTCCTGGGACTCTGACATTTTGGCAAGTGTCTTCTTAACTCTCAGCGCTGTCAGCCTGGAGGCAGGATTATGTGCCCAGCACTCTGTCATAAGCTTCCCCATCTGCCTGAGACACTGAAAGAGAAAGGAGCGTTGGAGTGAAGTCAGAGACATGTACCCTTTATATGGCGCTCAGAATTTGGCTTTTAGTTCGTGCTCATGAGGTCTGAAGCTACTTTTAAGGCCCCCGATAAAGTAAGAACACGAAATTTCACTCAAACTTTTTGATGTAAACTGATCATGATTCACACAGACTCTCATATTTCCCTTGTGACAAAAGAGAATAAGAATCTTTGAGGAAAGGGAGGAATGACTTTAAAGACAGTGTTAAGTAAACATGATACACAGTGGGTCTGAATTCTCCTCCCTAGATTTTTACAGCATATAATATATTTCAGTATTTTATCTAATTCTGTACTGCTCGAAGAAACACGATATTTCTAGGTCACACCAGTATGCTCTAGGAGTAGCACAATGCTGTACCACTTAACAAGATTAATGACCTGTGGATAGGTTTGCTAAAACTTTCTCATGGATTTGCCTGTGGTCTACCAATTGTTCTTGCTGCAAGGCACAATTTCCCTTCATTGAAAAATCATCAGTGAAGAGCTTTCAAATGATATCAATACCCACAGTCTACCACAGGAAAATATAACTCCAGCACCTCACGGTGCTCTCTGCATGGCTTGCTAGAAAGCATATACTAAGCAACAGTGCAATAACTACACACCAGGCCAATGAACCAGTTGACTGAATTCACATGGACATCTTCTTTATGAATGGTGTTCTATGTGCCTGTCTTTGGTGGGCCCACAATGGGTTTCAACTCATCTTGAACTTTCCAACATGCCAGAGACTCCGTTGTGGGTGAGTGAATGTGGGAAGGTGGATGGAGAGGCACTGGAGCAGTAAACAAGTCCAGATCAGTTCCACTCAATTTACCTAGCCTGGCAGCACCCTTTCCCACTTATTTGGCTTCACATTTAAACCCTTACAATAAACAGATTTGTAATTTGAGCAAATATATATTAAATACATAAAAGTATGTTTATATTATATATGTATACATACATACACAAGTATATATACATAGTATATATTACGTATAATATAGAATTTGATAACCAATTGACAGGCTCTTCCCTGAGAAAGACCCCTTCCCACTCTCATCATGGACAGACCTAAAATCATATACGTTCAAGCAACTTTATTCAGCCTGAGTAGGTTGTATTTATATAGTTAGGAATACATATACAAATGCATGTGTATGCGTGTGTGTAAAACAATAACTAGGAAAACAGAGGCTATGGATTTGAGAGAGAGCACAGGGTTCATGGGAAGTGCTTGGGGAAAAAAAGTAAAAAAGGGAAATAATATAATTATATTTCAATTTCAAAACACAAAACTATTTTTATTATAATTGTGCATTTTTGTATGTGCATGTGCAAGTGCACATATCTGTGAGTACTGAGAGATGCCAGAAGAGGGCATCAGCTTGCCTGGAGCTACAGTTACAGGCAATTGTGAGCTGGAAACCAAAATCAGGTCTACTTCAGACAGAGTGCACCCTCTTAACCAATAAGCATTCTCTCTCACCCCAAGGCCTAAGGTTGGTGATGAGGCCAGCACCCTGAGGTAGGTCAGCAGAGGGTACCTATATCATGTCATTGTATAGAAAACTCTAGCCTTCTCTTGTTTACCAAATTCTGGAAAGAAGGGTTTGAACTTGTTATGGAGAAAAAATTCCCACAGTGCTTTAAAAGACACAGAGAGAAAGAAACAGTAGCTATTAGGCAAATGCCACAGCTGATGTATGGAATAATGTTCTCATTAGGTTGTGAGCTAGGAAAAAATCAAGTTCACTTCAAATAATGTTATGCAGGTTCGATTGTGACCATTCAATATATTATGTAATTGACAAAATAAAATCAGAAAGAAAAAAAAGGAATAGATTTGATGCACTACAGATCGTTCTATACAAATACTGCAATGAGATCGGACTGCTGTCACCATCAAAATGAATTTCAGTGATGCATATTACAATTTTTGACAAAGCAGAAGCATATTTAGAAGTCAGCCATACCTTCCCTAAGCCTGGCCTTACCTCGTCACTGCTCCATCGATTGGGGAATGAAGGCCGTAATTTCTTCATGCACACAATTTCTCTCATGTCTTCATAAGAAGGGTCACTGGGCACCAGGTCATGATAGGGAAGCTGGTATTCTTCCACTATACCTGAAGATGTATTTATTAATAGTACTATTTTCTGTGGACTGGTAAAAATATGCCTAACATACAAATTTCTTCAATTAAAAAAACAAAACAAAACAAAACAAAACTCTATTGCTATTAAACATAGGTTCTGGTTTAACAACAAAGTAAGTCTTGAAAGCATTTACCCAAATGACAATTTAATTTACAAACACATAATATGAATCCTGATGCTTCATACTGTCATAGGTCCTCAAGCATCCCCTCACCCCCTGGTTACATTCCAAAAACTGGTAAAACAAGTATCTTCAATTTGCAATGAGCTAGTTATATTTTAAGAGTCCATATTAAGTCTCAATGTAAAATTAGAAGGCATATCTTGAATCGATGCCAAATCAAATGTAACTGCTTCTATTGATGGCATGTGAGATGGAGAATATCGTAAGTTTGGAAGAATATCTACTTAAACAAATGTCAGATTCATTTATTTGTGTTTAATTATGAGAAGTTTTGCACATTCAATATTGAAAAGTTATATATCTAAAACTACTAGCCAGGATTCATCTTAGGTTTGAAAATTATCTGATTTTCATTTTCTTCTTTAAATTTTCTATTTTACATATCTAATCCAGTCTAATAGCTAATATTACTATTACTTTTTGGCCAGTCCTTTAAGAAGGTAGGCTATTTTTAGTATGTTCTTTTTAACATTGTCTGATGATGGTAATACTATGTAACCCTTGTCCTCACATGATGGAGGGGATTCCCAAACGACCTCCCAGACTCTACCCAGTACCACCTTTTATAGGAATGCTGTCACCTTTATTGGAATATTATGAAACCATCCAGCTATAAGATCACCTATCCCAGCATTAAATTCTTTAGGATGATGGCATATACCCATCAGTACTAGGGACCCTGAGGGAGAAGATCACAGGCCTGAGTTCAAAACCAGGCAGGTCTACAGAGATAGTACAGTGCAAATCTGGACTCCACGGTGAAATTCTGTCTCAGAACCAAACATCAACTATAATCATATTTCACTGAGGATTTATTCAGACAAAATCTAGGTTTTGTATTATATTCTTTTTTGTAAATTCAAACCCATATAAGATATAAGGGACCTAATGATTCAAATCTTTTCTTTAAGCAGTTCAAACGCATTGCCTGTTTGTCATTTGTGGACAAGCTATGACTACGTAGCATTATTAATTGTATTATCTGTGTTTGCTATTCTTCAACTGTGATTCACTGTACTCTCAGTACACAAGGAATGAAATACTGGGACCAGCTTATAGCAGACTTCACTTCATTTGAGCATTTTCCTTCTCAGTCTAGAGACACTGACCCAGATACATCTTGACAGTAAAGCCTGTCTCTAGTTAACTCATTGCATGGATGGACCAAGGGATGGTAAGGCAAGCTAGATATATAAACTACATGAGACGCAGACATAACCAGGGGCCAAAGAGATGGGTGGATGCTTACAAGCACTTGCAGCTTTTGTAGAGGATCAGAATTTAGTTCCCAGAACCCATGCCAAGCAGTTGCCCTTCTTAGGAATTTTTATGTTTATGGGAAAATGATCATGAACAATAACAAGATTTTTATACTTTAACTTCACTTCACTTTTCATTTTAACGAAAAAGAGAAAGAAAGAAAGAAAGAAAGAAAGAAAGAAAGAAAGAAAGAAAGAAAGAAAGAAAGAAAGAAGGAAGGAAGGAAAGAAGGAAGGAAGGAAGGAAGGAAGGAAAAAAGGAAGGAAGGAAGGAAAAAAGGAAGGAAGGAAGAAAGAAAGGAAGGAAGTGAGTATTCAGGAATCGGTGCCCCAGTCTCGTGTGTCTTCAGGTTGCTTCTGCAGAGGAAGTATGGAGATTGCAGCAGAAGGTTGAAATGAGGCCGAGCAAGTAGGTGAGGAGAAGCTGGAAGGTGTAGGAGAGGGTATGGTAGTGACTACTGATGAACCTTTAAGAGAAGTGAAATAGTAGAACAAGAGGCAGAAGGTGTCACGTGACAGGCCAGGGGAAGCTGACAGTGACTCTGGAAGAGCACATTCACATTCACTGGCCAGAGAAAGAGAAGAGGCAGCCAGCAGAGAAGGTCCTAATATGTCAAGCATTTCCTGGAAGGATTCTGACTACATCAACAGAAATGAAGGTGGGGAAGGAAAGCAAATCTGATATTGTATTAATGTGCCAACTTTAATCCTTTCTGATCAGAAAAGATTTACAAACAGCTCTCGTGACTAGCTTTTCAAAGATGTCTCTTTCTTACCTCCAGAAACACATCTCCTTGCAATCTCCCAGAGGATGAGCCCAAAGCTGTACATGTCGGCCATAATGTAGGACTGGAAATGGTTTCTATTCAAGCTCTCGTCCAGCACTTCTGGAGGCATATAGCGCTTGGTGCCAACCCGGGTGTTAGGTGGGATGTCAACCTCATTTGTGTCACTGAAGGAAAGAAAATGAGCCATTGTCAGCATGGGAGACGGTGCTGTGGCTCTCCGAGCCAGCTTGTCAGTGGCAATTCAAAGAGAAAAGGTTTCAGGGAACAAAACATTTCCTCATAAAAACATTTCTTGGCAAAAATTAAATATCCACAGATTAAACATCCAGACCATGTGTAACTAAATGAGAATGAAGCCCTAATGTATAAAATTATATTACTCCAAAGTTAAATTTAAACTGTCAATTATTGCTGAATATCTAATAAAAGCTATGCATAGTAGTTCACACAGGCAATACAAACCCTTAGGATGTAGAGGCAGAGGATAAGGAGTTCAAGGCCAGCCTCAACTGTGTAATGAATGTGAGGCCAGCCTGAGTTACATGAAACCTATCTCAGAACATAAAACAAGCACTACCAACTAAATATCTAAAATGTATCTTTCTTCTCTTAGTTAAACAAAATTGATTTGCTCTTATAACTGGTAAGTGCATATATCAAATTCGCTAAAATGTCTTAGGAATAGTTCGTAAGGGAGAAAATTATGCCAGGAATATGCTTAAAGGGAAGCTAGACATTTATGGAAAACCACCACCCAACACACTGTATGAAACTGATAACTCTCAAAGAACCAATAGAGAAGAGTTCCTTTCCTCCCACTATACCTGCTGATAAATATTATGTGTGTACAAAGGAGGTATTCCAGTGACACGTTATCTGAACATGTTACAATGCGTCATTTTTAATTATTAGAACAATGCAGTGGCCATCCCAATGATGAAATCTGAAGTTCTAGACTCACAAAAATAACATAGAAAAGGATAATTGTAGGCTCTAACTATATTTAAGAGTATATACTGAGAAAGAAAAACAAGAATCATATTAGGCTAGGGCACCCAAGAAAGTGTCAGGAAAATACTCGAATGTGGAGATACATTCTGGTCAGAGTTGATGGAGATTTATTTATTTATTTATTTATTTATTTATTTATTTATTTATTGACAGCTCAACTCTTAAGTCCTTTGTGTCTATTGGAATCTGAGAGGTCAGGCAGTGGTTGCGGAATGTGTAGTAAAGCCACCTCTCTGTTGGGGAACTGAAAGGTAACTGCTACCAAATGACACAAGTAAAATTTGTCTCCTCTTTAAACTCTGTCCCTCTCAACGAGTGCAAAAGAAAATGACCAAGGTTTTCAAGGTTGATCAACTGCCAGGACGCACACATGCTTATGATGACCATTCCTTCTCCCTTTCCTTAGCCACTGAGGTTTCCCAATAGTCTCTGAACAGCATCATCTCTAGGCATAGCAGAAAACAACTTCTGCTAGAAGTATCTGGCGATGTAAAGATTTTAAGCTCCTGAGTAAGTGCCATAGCTATTTGGTATGGCTCTAACTATAAATGCCTCAGTTTGTCTTCACCCATCACATAGCTAGTGCCAATAGGCATTAAAACACAAAAGCGGGGAGGAAGGACAAAGCCTGATGACAGCAGCCCTTAAAGAGAAATTTAAAGCTGTTATATAAAAGACAAAATGAAGCTGATCTACCCAGACACATAGGTCAAATTTTGCTGGGCAAACTGATTTTGTAAGAGATTAGTATTAACCTAATAGGAAATGTCTGAAGTACTACATTTAAAAAAACAAAGATGCTAATTATAGTAACGCCTGGGTACTAGTAGGTTTCATATTCGCTAAGATAAAAGGAGATAAAATGGGGTAAGGTAAAAATAAGATGAGATGATTGAGTTACCTCACTCAGGATAATATTCTCCAGATCCATCCATTTCCCTAAGAATTTCAAAAATTCATTGTTTTTAATAGATGAGTAGTACTCCCATTGTGTAAATGTAGCACATTTCCTATATCCATTCCTCTGTTGAAGGACATATATGCTGTTTCCAATTTCTGGCTCTAATAAATAAGGCTGCTATGAACATAGTGGAGCATGTGTCCTTGTTACATGTTGGAGCATATTCTGGGTATATGCCCAGGAGTGGTATAGCTGAGTCCTCTGGTAGTACTATGTCCAATTTCCTGAGGAACTGCCAAACTGATTTCCAGGGTGGTTGTACCAGATTGCAACCCCACCAGCAATGGAGGAGTATTCCTCTTTCTCCACAACCTTGCCAGCATCTACTGTCACCTGAGTTTTTGACCTTAGCCAATCTGACTGGTGTGAGGTGGAATCTCAGGGTTGTTTTGATTTGCATTCCCCTGATGACTAAGGATGTTGAACATTTCTTTAGGTGCTTCTCAGCCATTCGGTATTTCTCAGTTGAGAATTCTTTGTTTAGTTCTGTAGAGCTCCCAGGCACTAAACCACGATCCAAAAAGACTCATGGATCCAGCTGTATATGTAGAGCAGAGGATGGCCAAGTTGGTCATCAATGGGAGGAGAGAGGCCTTTGGTCCTGTGAAGGTTCTATGCCCCAGTATAGGAGAATGCCAGAGCCAGGAAGCAGAAGAGGGTGGGTTGGTGAACAGGGGGAGTGGGGAGGGAAAAGGATTTTTTTCCCAGAGGAGAAACCCTGGAAAGGAGATACCACTTGAAATGTAAATAAAGAAAATATCTAATTAAAAAAATAGATGAGATGAGATGAGATGAGATAGGATCCCTCCCAAGCATGAGCTGAGTAGGAAGGTACAAAAAAAAAAAAAAAAAAAAAAAAAAAAAAAAAAAACCACGAAAAACTGGGCAGCCAATGAAGCCTTAACCATACATAAAGAGCCATAGGGAACTTAGTTAAGCTGGAAGCAGAAGAGGTGATTCTGAGGGTAGAACACACCAAATGGTCATCTAGTTCAAACAGTCCATCCTGAAAGCAGACAAACAAGTAACATTATATGGACTCAGTAGTTATACTAGGAACATATACCCCTATACAAATATATATGTGCACTTCTATGCAGTAGAAAAAAGCCTAAGAAGTAGTAGGAGACTAGATAGGGTATACAGGAAGATTTGGAAGGAGGAAAGAGAAGGAAGAAATGCTAGAGTTAAATTTTAATCTCAAAAATAAACAAAAAGGAAGTAATCAAAGGACTTCTCTTTGACATTCAGTAGTATCATTGCTGTTCTCAAGTAATAGCAGAGATGAAAATGAGCCTCTATTAATCTTCAAGACCAAAAATGGAAACTAAATTGAATACGGGTATAAAGGAAGAAAGTGGATTCAGAAGCTGTCATAAGAAGGTACAGAGAGGTTCACTGAAGAAAATCAACAAGAAAGAAAGGAGCAGAAGGGATTGAGGGTCTTTGGCCTATTCGAGCCTCCTTCTCCTGCAGGAGTGCAAAACAGTGAGAGTCAAAGTTGGCAGAAAAAAAATGTATACTATGAAACATGGGCAGAGGAGGAAAGAGAAACTCCAACCCTGTGGAGCCAGTGCAGATGCTGTAAGTGAATTACCAAACCACTTGTTGTACACAGGAGCTATCAATAGGATGCTAGTGACTTCTAGGAGACATAAAAAGCAGTAAAATGGGGGACGGGAACAAGATTATATTCAACATCTTATTTCTGTTGAAAAGACTAGAGAAGAGGAGGCAAGCTGTTATCATCTGTTAATATTCAACTGTAACACAACTGTACTTTGAAATGCCTTATGAATGTCTATAATAGATCATAAAGAAAATGTATATAAATGTACATTATTAAATATGCATAAGTATATTTAATATAACCTGGCAGGATAAATGACTAGAAAGTACATATTTCAAAGACTAAGAAAAGCTACAGGCATAAGACCATGAAATTTAAAAAGTCATTTATAAACTAGATAAAATTAGCAAAAAAATGGATTTCTGCTAAGAACTGAAAGTACTCTGTCATAAATGTGGGTTTTGCATTAAATATGAAGGAAATATTTTCCCATGGACAAAGCAGGGAGGTCCTCTTTTTTTTCCCCCTATGGAAAAGAGTCAGGGTTAATAATCAGAGTCTAGCCGGGCGGTGGTGGCACACACCTTTAATACCACCACTAGGGAGGCAGAGGCAGGCAGATTTCTGAGTTCGAGGCCAGCCTGGTCTATAGCGTGAGTTCCAGGACAGCCAGGGCTGTACAGAGAAACCCTGGCTCAGGGAAAAAAAATAATCAGAGTCTAGTGGCAGAGGTGGAGGGTCTAGAGAATTACAGGGACAGATTGTCTCCTTCAATTATAATTTCATAATTAATATTCCCACTAGACATAACTAGGCTTTTGTTCTTCTTAGTCTATGTACCAAGGGGTTATAAACTTAAGTAGAATTAGAAATCACATGTAATTTGGAGATTAATGATGCCAATGCTAAAACCATAGATCTCAAGGGGAACTGGGGTAGTTTACTCTGGAACTATTTTGAGGGAACAAAGACTTAGGCTAATCTCAAATTCCATGTTCCAATGTACAAGTGGTTTCATAAAAATTTTATAATTTTTGCAGAACAAAGAGAGACATAAATCCAGACAAGTTTAAAATACATTGGCAAGTATGTCAAAGAGGGGGCTATATGCAGCAAGATGGGGGAAGTTTCTATAGGTATGTGAGAAATGCAAAGAGGGTATACCAGAGAGGAAACAAGGTCCTGAAAACCCAGACAGGATGTGGCAGGCAAGAATGCACCTAGCCTTGGAGAGACTTGAGGCCCCAGGGAGTGGGGAGGCCTGGCAGGATTGGGTGGGGTGGGATGGGGTGGGGATACCCTTCTAGAAACCAGGGAAGGAGGAATGGGATAAGGAACTGTCAGAGGGTAAACTGGGATAGCGACTGGACTACAAAAAATGTATTAAAGATAATTTTTTAAAAATTAGTGACACAAATTTCTCTTAGGAAGAGCTTCATTTCTGCCAGCCACTTTACAATTTCTCGCTTTCTGTTTTGATATCTCAATCTCTGGTGGGATATATAATGTCTCTTTTAAACTTCAAACTGCATGCCAAGCCTGCATCTCTGACCTGCCACTGGCTAGCAGTGTTATAAGAGTTAAATATATATATCTCAGAGATTCAGAGGGATGTCAAGGGCTTCCCAACTGTCTGAGATCAAGTGATTCTTCTAGCCTAGACTTGGATGTTGTAGAGTAAGCTTGAATTCTCCTGGCTATTGTTTCTAGTAGGAATGAAGTCAAGGGGGATTCACTTGATGTAATGTGTATGCACAGCAGAGACACAGAGAAGAAAGGCAATGCTAGATAGGAGCAGTGGAGCAAGGCTACCCTAGCCCCTAAAAGTGCAGGCAGGACTCTGCCAAGAGGGAGGGAATCAAGGGAACCATGCACTGAAGTGCAAATTTCTGACTTCTTTGGAGACTCAGTTGTGCCATGTGATGTTTTTCTGGAAATTGTCTTATGAGAGGACGTGTTTTTATGAAGCAGACACATGGGAGATGTTTTGTGGAGAAGAGACACGTGGTGTTTTTCTGGAAGCAGCATGGAAAAAGGGCAAGTGATGCTTTTCTACAGCAGATACTTGAGAGAACATGTGATGTTTGGAAAGGGTATAAACATAACCCAACAGATAGTGGGTGACACTGTGTGGTATTGGTTTGTCTTGACACTCTTCGCTGGTCATCATTTGTCAAGACTTTATAGAGAGAAACATACCAAAGAACCTCTGGTGGTGTTTGTTCCAGGGGCTTCTTGCTGCTTCCATGGACTCTGGCAGATTGGCAGAGCCTCAGGTTTCTTCTGAATGGAACTGTTCGTGCTCATTCATAAATGGCGTTTGGGAGTGGATCAAGCTACCACTACTGATTCATGTGAACTGAATTGCTAATATCCTGACAACACAGACTGGATTTGCTCCGAAGAAATATTTCTAAGCAGGTCCACATCCTCCTTTGCCCCATTAACCTTTCCCTTCCACTACTTCTGGCGGGTGATGGGCTAGAAGAGAGGTTAAAGCATTTAAGTACACTTATTAAAGTAGGATTTGAAAAATAGAAGCCTACAATTCACACAGCTGGGAAATGCATGTTACCACCAGCTTCATTCAGAATACTGTGACATGGGGAAAATAAAGATTGAAATCTTACCTGGTCTCATTGTCTCAGGAAGCCAGAGCAGTTTTTTAACCATGCTGATCCAAGCCCTAGTTATACCACCTGCCAAGCATCACTGAACACCCATAGACCTAGTTAGTAGCCTGTGTCCTATGTGTTCAGTGCACTGCTTAAGCTCAGGTAAAAGGTTTGTAGTTTGAAAGTGGAGAATAAGGAGGTTTTAAGTAATACCTCGACTAGCCTTATTATGCATTATATGTGTAAGCTTTCCAATTGCACATCCGTACCAGGAATTCTGGCAAGAGGAGTTAGTAGTAGAAAGTTCTACCTTGTATCTTAGCACAATGCAACAAATGCTGGACATGTGTTTCCTTAAGGGCATGAGCAGAACTCACTGTGGAAATGAGAGTATCAGGAACAAAATAAACCAGCAGGGACTCCATTTCCTAGCTTCTGCACCTCAGGTGGGCTTCCTGCTGAAAACCACTGATGCCCAAGACAGAGGAAAGGGGAGAAGTCAGGGTAAGAGAAAGCTAACAGACAGAAAGATGGTATGGAAACACTGAGCTTCTTGGAAGAATAAGCTACAAAGCTTTTTGAAAACTAAGCATATCTCTTTGAAAGAACATGTTAAAGAACTGTGAAAAGAGTGTATAAATGAGGTGCTAGATAGGTAAGACATAAAATTGATGTTTGAAACTATAAATGATATACTAGAAGGAATAGTAAATCTCTTGTCATGTTAGATATATCAGAAGTGTGATGTACAGAACTTACTCAGGGGTATGCACACACCATTTGTGTCTCCTGAATTATTGACCCAGTGGCTATGGAACCAACTTATTCAGCTAACCTGTGCACATTCATAATGGGTGCAGAGCACTTTCTGCAGTACTGTTCATCTAAGCTGAAGGTTTGTGATGGTCAGTCACTATTTACTAACAAAATGAGGGGATCTCAAATTACCCAGGAGGAAAATCTCTGGGCATGTCTATGTGGAAGTTTCTAGAGTGGGTTGATCAAGGTGACATGACCCCAAACTACATGTAAGTAGCACCATTCTATGGGCTGGAGTCATGGACAGAATAATGAGGAGGTGGCACTCTTCTGTCTGCTTCCTGACTATGGTGCCAGCGTGCCCAGCTGCGCACCTCCTTACTGTCCTGGCTCCCCTGCCATGGTAGACTGAATCTTCAAAATGAGCTTTAAGTTTCCTTTTTTCTGATTCTGCATTGTCTGGTGGTGAGTACTGGTGAGATTCCTAAGAATCTCAACGTATTCCAGAACTTCAGTACTAAATCTCTTTGATCAAAGATGGAGACACCTGCAAAAACATTTACTGGGAATATTGACATCATCACTAATGAGCTTAGCTCTATGAATTTAATGTTGGTATTTAAAAAGGTACAGTAAACATATATATTGAAAGCAGTGCAGAAATTGACATCAGAAAGACTCAGGAAATTTAGTTTCTGCCATGTGGAGCCAGTCCTTTCCTGCATTTGTACAATCCACAACTGTCAGTGGGGAGAGCTGCAACCACACAGTCTTGTCACTGTGGGTCTGCTGTTTAAGATTCAACACCTGAGATGCCCAAATCCAGGATTTATGTCTCCTATAGAAAATGTTTTATTTGGACACTGATGTACCGGAAAGCTGCTGGAGTGAGTGAGCCATGAAGGGCTGTGTGCATTCCTTCAAGGCACTTCATATGGTGTTGCTTTCCCCTCCCCGGGGACAGGAGGGATCTTCTGACATCACCTGTGTTAAACCTCATTTGAGCAGGAAATGTTATCAGCAAAAGGAGCCAAGGAGAGTAAACGTGTGTGCACAGAAAGTCCCTAGGGTACCAATGGTGCTCTCTGTGATTCTCAAGTTCCCTGGAAACCTTCCAGAAATTACTGAAGAGACAATTACCACCTATGCAGGTGAGATTAAGTTTTTACAGGAAATTCACATATGGACATGGATTACCTATAATTCCGTCTGAAAAAGAACATTTTATACAGCTGCACGTGCACAGACACACAACATAAATCATCATGAAGGGTAAAACTCAGAGAAATGGGTAAAGCAAAGTTTAAAACCTAGGCTAAAAATGGAAGATGTCAAAACTCTGACACATAGAAGATAAAAATAAAAAACACCTGAAATTATCCAATACAACCTCTATCTGGAAAGGGAAAGGAGTCTATGAAGCCAGCATCCTCATCCCTCTCCTCCTTTGACGAATAGGACATTGTATACCAAAGATACCCCACTTATCCTTTAGGAGTCTCCTTTTCCTAGAGCCAGGATTCACAGGAAACTTGTGAGATCATTTCATTCATTCCCCTTAACAGAAGTAAATTTTGGAAATAAAAATTCACTTTAATTAAAATCCCCAAGGAAGGTTTTGGCTCACCTTTCTTGTCCCTGCATTTGCTAAATTAAAACAGTAGCACTATTTGGTATTTGTAACTATGTCAAGTTGAAAGGGATTCACACTGTGAATTTGACATGAGTTTTGCTCTCAAGGTATCGATAAGTTATCCAGAGAGCTGAGTTGTATTTGAAAACAATGATAACTACAGACAGACATTGTCCATTAAATTATCATAGTGCATAGAAGGCAGTGTCTTTCTTCATAGGTGTGGATGAGTATGAAGAGAGGTGATTCTGAAGTTAGGGAAGTGCACATGGGAAGGCTGGGATGGTCCAAGCTAGGGTCTTTAGAAGCGAAAGCAAGGCATCAGCCATCATGGGCTATACAAGAAGAAAACAAAGCCATGCAATATCATAAAAGAAATACCAATCAGAATGTGGGTACAATATAAAGTTATGAAGAATGTGTCGATTCTCTGACTCTAGGACAACAGGCTGTTCTTCCTTGCATAGTCCATATATAATTCAATTACCCAGTGTGCAAAACAGAGAACACCTCCAGAGTCACAGCAAAGAAACTGAGGATGGAAGACCGACAGAGATGTGCTCCGTTTACTCTTAACCAGGAGGGAGAGATAAGGAGCCAGGGATCAGTACAGTGGTGAGAGAAATGCCTTGAGACTTTGTATTGGGCCATTAGCGTCCCTTTACTCTGGAGATTGGTGGTGGTTAAATAGAGAAGGGGATGCAAGCTATACCAATGATAAGTAAAGCACAGTGAAAGCTCTCGTGGGTGTGGGAAGTAGAAAGTGTTCAGAGCGGACAGGGAACAGTAAGCAACGTGGTAGGGATGAATCTCAAGAACGGACCAAGGTCATAAAGAGTTCACCACAGCAAGGGACCCTAACTACGTTTTAACCCAAGGCCATGAGAAACTATGAAATTATGACGGTATCCAAACTGCACTTCAAAAGTCTGGAAAGCAGGAAGACAGAAAGGAAGCAACTGTACGAGGTTTTACCCGAGGATCTAAATGAAATAGTGCCATGAGGGAAGCATACTGGGGTAAAGTATGAGTTTCATGAAGATCAAACTCACCCAATTGCACAAAACAAAAATTAGGCACTCCATGTTTTAATCTGGTTCACCCAAACTAAGAGCTAAGAAAAAAGTTCACATAAGGCTAGAGTTCTCACAAACAGAAATAGTTAAGGATGAAGTAGAGAGAGAGAGAAGAGGAAGCTTGAAGCGCAGGGACACACTAGGGAGAATTTCCATTGCTCACAAGCCAAGGCTTCCTGTGCATACAGCAATGGTTTCTCAATAAAGCAGATCAGGGGAGGTAAGGGCAGAGGACAACTGACAAAGATGAGAAAGGTTATTAGTTCTGGAACTGCTTTGGGGAAATTTCAATAGGAGAGTAGAATCTGGGAGGTTGAGGCACACCGGATGAGTTGCTTGTGTTTGTTCCGTGGTTGTAGACTAGACTTGGAAAAAGTTGCCTTTCACAAAAAAAATGAATTCTGAAGAGAAACTAGATTTGATACTTTAAATTACTAGATAGTGTGAGGTTCATGTTTCAAACTTAAATTTATAGCACAATTCGCTCTCTTTGTTTAACTTCTCATTTGTCACCTATAATTGGCGAAGACCGCCACCTATCTAAGTTCATTATTAAGTCACATTTCAGATTTTACATTCAGGAGAAAATGGAAACCCATTAGTCTTTTCTTGTAATCCTCCCCCCAGCTCTTCCTCGTGTCCTTCTCTACACACTGTAAAATCTTCTTTGGAAGATATTCACAAGGAGGGCCAGAGATGTACTAACGGGTTAGCCTAGACTGAATATTCTAAAGGTAGTGATGCATGGATTTATTCGCCCAAATTAACCTTCCTTTCTTTTCAGACTACAGGAGCCATTTCCTCTAAATCATCCCCACCTGCTGGGTCCAACCTTTTCCCTTTGCAACAAGATGTTGTAATCTACAACTTTACACTAGAGAACTTGGCAACTGAGTTACAAAAACAAAATTGCCATTACAAGCAATAATGTTCCATGGTTGGATGCATGTCCTAGACAAAAGGAGATACACCAATTAAAGAGAAAGAGGCAGAGTCCCCACTCCTGAATAGGAAACCCTTCTCCCTGTACAGGGGCCACCAACATACCAAGAAGCCTGCAGGTCCTGCCCACTGCCACCAGTAAGTCCAAGTAGGTGTGTCCGGGGGTAATATTCTCTAACATCACTGAATATGAGCTACTTTGTTCCTTGGTGTACAGTATCTCCCACAAACATTTATGAAGTAATCCTTCCTGTACTATACACACAACACAGTCATTGCCACCATTCAGCTGCTGGTTTTTCTGCAATCTTCTTCCTGCTTACAAAGGTGATGCAGAATTCTGATGTAGTTTCTCAGGACAGTGTCTTAGTTAGGATCTGTATTGCTGTTATAGAACATCACTGATACAAAGCAATTGTGGGAGGAAAGGGCTCATTCCACCTTACAGCTTCTAAGACCAATCAAAAAGGTCAAGGCAGGAAGTCAAGGGAGGAACCTGGAGGCAAGAGCTGATGCAGAAGCCATGGAGGAGTGCTGCTTACCGGCTTGCTCATCAGGGCTTGCTCAGCCTGCTTGCTTAGTACTATAGTAACTAAAAACACCAGCCCAGGGGTGACACCACCCACAGTGAGCTAGACCCTTCCCCATCAAACATCAATCAAGAAGAGATAAGAATTGGTCCACAATGCCAATCCTGTTGAAACATCTTCTCAACTGAGGTTCCTTCTTCCAAAATGACTGTAGCTTGTATTAACTTGACACAAAACCAACACAGGCATTAACCCCCTCTTTTCTTTTTTTTGTTTTGTTTTGGTTTTTAGAGACAGGATTTCTCTGTATAGCCCTGGCTGTCCTGGAGCTCACTTTGTAGACTAGGCTGGCCTCGAACTCAGAAATCCCCCTGCCTCTGCCTCTCAAGTGCTGGGATTAAAGGCGTGTGCCACCACCGCCCGGCTTAACCCCCTCTTTTCTATACAGCTGTGTTGCTGTATTGAATAATCAATAAGCCAGGTCACTGATGAGAACTGAAACAAGAGGACTGACCCAAACGCATCATCTTTACCAAGAAAATCATGACATTTCTCGCCGATAAAGTTGCAATCTACGATGTTCATCAACCACTGAATTGTCATGGGACAGAACTATGGAAAGTAACTAGAAAGCTCAAAAATAATCTCAAAATGGGTGTCTCCTGACTCATCTACTAACCTAATGAACTTGACAGCCAGGCCCAGATCTGCTATGCAGCAAGTTCCATTTTTCTTCACCAGGATGTTTTTACTTTTCAAGTCTCGATGGGCAATGGCTGGTTTGCCTTGAGTGCTGAAGATTTCTGTGTGTAAATGGCACAGGCCACTGACGGATGAGTAGGCTAGCTTCAGCATGGCCTTTGCATCCAGGGTGGTGGATTTCAGGTAGTCATAGAGAGAGCCACTCTCATGGTAGTCTGTGATGAGGTATAACTGAGTCCACGACCCAGTCCCTTTTATATCTGCAGCAATGAACCCTGAAAGGCAAGAGAGTAAAAAAGGATTAGATGTGTTTCCGCATGGGATGAGGAATCATTCATATGCTAGAATATTCATTGTCCTTTCCAGATGTCTTTGGTTTAGCATCTTGCTCGCTCTTCTGAATACACTCTGGATAGTGTTAAAGCACTAATACCATGCAAAAGCAATAAAACTTGGAGGGAGCGAGACAAAAATAAGAGTTTCAATCTGAAGCCACTCTTTAATCAGTGGAACTGAAATCCCTTATGGTACTACAGTTACTAGCAAGGCCTATGAATGGAAGACTTGATGGTGACTGGCTGAGTCCACTCCTCCTCAAATTACCCAGGCAGATCACATCTAGCCTGAGGGAAGGAAAGGGAAATCGATCCTCAATAGAAACTCTTGCTACAATAAACTCTGCAAATAAAATGCCTACAACTTTTCACAACATTTAAATCCAAATGTGTTCCTCCAAATCCCTAAGAAACCTTAAGAAATTCTAGCATTTCATTTGTACTTCCTGTTTCTGGAGAAAAAAAGATATCATTGGCGAGTACAACATTTCCAGCCCATAACCCATCCACCGAGGCACCTTAGTCATGCCTCCTGTGAGGTCCTCATCAGAGGCGTATGAGCTCTGGGGCTCATGCCAGAAAGGAAGCCTAAGTTTCATAACAGGTCTAGACAGATGAGTTCACATGCAGATGTGAAGAGAAAGACAGAAGAATGTGAGGAAACCCCAAATACCGCAGTGTAGACTGTGACTCACCCAGAATGTTCTCGTGCCTCATCAAGACTGTCTGATATATCTCTGTCTCTCGGAACCAGCTGGCTTCCTCGGTGGTGAAGAACACTTTCACAGCTACCTTTTCTCCACGCCACTTTCCCATCCACACCTCACCATAGCGACCTTTTCCAATCTGCTTCACCATCTGAATTTGCTTAGCTATTGTCCTTTGAACCTGGTAAGGCCCAAAACACTTTATTAGTATATTCACGGTACTATGGAGCTGTTTAAGCTTTCCTCCGCAGATGGGGGGG
>JADRCD010144847.1:1116-13934 GCA_019843815.1 Montemys delectorum
AGAAAGAAAGAAAGAAAGAAAGAAAGAAAGAAAGAAAGAAAGAAAGAGAGAGAGAGAGAGAGAAAGAAAGAAAGAAAGAAAGAAAGAAAGAAAGAAAGAAAGAAAAAAAGAAAGAGAGAGAGAGAGAGAGAGAGAGAGAGAAAGGAAGGGAGAAAGAAAGAGCATGACTAGGTGGTATGATGAATGAGAAAGTTTATTGTAGATAAAAGGAAGAGAACATAGCCAAAGACAGGGAAATCTAGAAGAGTCCAGAGTGAACATGACCCTGAGTCATGTCCCGAGAGAGGAGAAAGGAGAACCAGAGCAAGAGGCTAGGAGAGTGAAGGGTAGACAAAAGAGCTAAAAGGGCCAGCATAGTAAAATGGCTTGACTGTACAGGGAAAGGCAGCAGGGGAAGGGCAGCCCAGCTCCTGGGCTGGAAAAGTTTAGGGTAGAGGGTGGGCTTGGCCAATAGGAGGGCTCTGTAACAGATGAGACTGAAGGATGCTGGGAAAACCTGGTGGCCAGTGTCTGCTCTGATATCTGAAATAAATACCTCAGCTCTTTCCCCTTTGTTTGGGACCTAATAATAGCTTTTTAAGGTAAGGAAAATAATTAAACCATTTAACATGTTCTTTCCTTTATTTTTTAACGTTGCTTAATTTTTTCAGTCTCATTATAAATTATATCCATTGAGCAATTTAATTTCAACAGCCAACACAAAATTCATATATCTATCTATGCAAAGACAAGTGCAATTTTCTCTCTCAAGAAGCCCACACCCATGTGTCTCCCTTCTCTCTCTCTTTATCTGTCTGTGTGTGTATGTGTGTGTGCGCGCATGCACGTGCGCTTGCACGAGCGTGCCCATATTTAAGTTTAGAGCAAGTACTATTTCTTATCTTTATTTAATAAATTTATTTTTTTTCTATTCTGACTTGCCTTAAAATTCCAATCTGCAATGAAGTCAAGGATCTCGCTTTTCCTGAGTGAAGGGTCCTGAGGGGGAAGCCCTGCAGCCTCTAGCAGTCATAATGGGCTACAGTTCATCTCTGCTACAGACACTTGGAGCATCTCATTCAGATCATTATCTTGGGTCAGCTTCTAAGACATCCTGCTTGTAGTAGGGAAATCATTATTGACACCTTAGTCACTTGTTCTGTTGTTGTGAAGAGACACCATGGCCAAGGCAACTCTTATAAAAGAAACCACTTAATTTGGGGCTTGCTCACAGTTACCCAGGTTTAGTCTCATCGTGGTTGAGAGCATAATGGTGTGTAGATGTGGTCCTGGAAAAGAAGTTAAGGTCTCACTCACATCCTGATCTATAGGCAGCAGTTAGAGAGAGATACACTGGGCTTGGGGTAGGCCTTTGGAATCTCAAAGCCAACCCCAGTGGCAACTAAACATTCAAATATATGAACCTGTGGGGGCCATTCTCTTTCAAACCACTCCTGGGCCCCCATAGACATGCAGCCCTATCATAATGAAAGATTCATTCAGTCTGACTTCAAACGTCTTCATAGTTTTCTGTCTTAAGACCATTTCAAAGTTCAAAGTCTCTTCTGAGACTCAGAGCAATCTTTTAACTGTGACTCCCTATAAAATCAAAATAAAAAAGCAGATCAAATATGCCCAACATACAATGGTACAAAATATACCTTACCACTCTAAAAAGGAAGAGAGGGAACATTGTAAGGAAATACTAAACCAAAACAAATCCAAAAACCAGCAGGGCAAACCCCAAATTCTATGCCCATTGTCCATGAGCATAGACGAATCTTCGAGCTTTGTTGCCTGTAGCTCACATCTCTACCTTAGGCTAGTTTCACACTTCCTGGCAGGTATCCTGCAGCTCTGGCATCTCCAACATCTTGGGACCTCGAAGGCTAATTCTTCAACTTCATATCAGTGATCTTCCTGAGCCTCCATGCAGTGATTCACCTGGCTTCACTGACTTCCCTTAACCAAGGAGGAAGAGTCCATCATTTCTTGCCTGTGTCCTTCTTGACTCTAAAGCCAGAGCCACTTGGCTGAAGCTTTCCAAGTTCTTCTACTTGCTGGAGCTGGGACCTGGCCCACTTCTTAAATGACATTTGCATAAACTTTGTGTGGTTTATGGCTGCGCGAGCTTTCTTTTAATCACTTTCACAAGTTGGAAACTTAGCAGGAGGAAGTCTTTCCCCAAGGGCACCACTCCGGCCTTTAAGTATTTTATCTCTCTGAGCATAAGAACTGGCACCAACCTTAACTTTCTCAGTGCTCTTTTCCCTTGAAATTGTACATTTTGTACTTCCTGCTCTTTGCCTACTTGCACCTTCTCACGGTAGATCCGCATAAAGGAGACTGCTAATCGCGAGACACAGCAGTTATTAGAACAAGGACGAAAAGCCACATTTTCTGCCCAATATTACAAAAATAGTCTTCCACATTATTCCCCTCTGAAATTTCTTTAGCTGGACCACCATAGTTCACACTGCCCTCAGTACTACTGACTTCCAAGGTCCTACTAAGATGCCCGATTAAGCCCCACTTACAATGTTCCACCACTTTTCTACTACGAAGTCCCAAAGTCTTCCATGTTCCTTCAAACAACAGCATAATCACGTTTGTCTCAGCTGTACCCCATCCTTGGGACCAACTTCTGTCTGTTAGTGTTCTGTGATGGCAGGGATGGCAGGCATGATGCTGGAGAAGTAGTTGGGATCTAATCCTGATTCCCCAGGCAGCAGAGAGAGGCATTGAGCCTGGTGTGGGTTTATGAAACCAGAAATTCCACCTCCAATGGCATACTTCCTTCAACAAGTCTACACCCCCTAATCCTTTTTATCCTTTCAAACAGTACCACTTCTTGGTGACTAAGCATTCAAATATGAGCTTACAGAGGCCATTACTCAAACCACCACAATGCATATGAACACTATGCTGCAAAGTAGCAGAACCCAGGAAGAATCATGTTGGAAACTTTTAAGCATGTAGAACTATGGGAAAGAATAGGGAATTTGGGATTAGAAAGATTGCTCAGTGGTTTAACAGTGTTTGATGCTCTTCAAAGGACTAGAGTTCACTCCTTAGATCTCAGGTCAAGTGGCTGACAACTACTTGTAATTCCAGCTCCAGGTGACCCTGTGACATCCTCTGGCATGGTGGATGCCCATACATATATTTACATATAGACATATGCATAATTTTTTAATTTTTAAAGAATAGGGGTTTAGAGTTTTTGGAGGATATGGCAAGGAATTATAGGAACACTCAAAATTTGTAGAGCAAGGGGATCACTTTATGAAGATAAAGGATCTCTTACATCACAAGAGCTGTCTCAGAAACCCAGTCATGAAAATGGACAATAATAGTCTGATGATGCTGTTGCCTACCCTTTGAAACAGTCTACTCTAGTTGGTAAAAGTTCTAGGGAAAAAATACATGATAATTGATTTCTGTTTTAGAGATTTTTCTCTTTAGGCAGATAGAGGAATTACAGAGCAAATTCCTCCCTATACTTCAAGGGGCAGAGGAAAAACATAGAGCTGGAAAGAAGGAGATTAGAGAGACCTTACAGTTCAGTGCCAAAGTACAAAATTCAGTGTAGTTTTCTGAGCCCCAAAGGTGTCTAATTAGAAGAGTACTTAGTGTTTCAAATCTTTCCCATTATCCTTAACTGACTCTGTGTCCTCTGAAGGAGTTTCTGTTACTGGACTTGGGTCAGAGCCTGAAACCCCAGCAGGTCAATTAGAAAAAAATTAATTGTGAGAAGCAGAGAAAGGAGAATTATTCAGTATTATCACATTCGCAAGAGGAACAGATAAGAAGGATCAGTTTCACAGGTGTGGCTCAAAGTTATGATAGCACCTGCTGTGATTTCAAGATTCTTGGTTGCTGGTAGAAAGAACGGAACCCAGGGCAAGTAAGAGAAAGGCAGAAATAGAAACACTTTTGAGGGTGGTAGTGGTCCAGTAAGACAGAGATGGGGTGTGGGGAGATGCATGAATCCATGAGAGTTGTGACCCATTTTTGGTAGTCTTCATGGTGCCTTCCTTCTCCTGAATTTGGAGACTGTGGACTTTTCCCTGGTAGAGAGAATTTCCAGTTGTTCTGAGAACTCTAGCTTCATTCATATACAAATATGATGCCTTGCCACGCACACTAGTCTACACCAGTCATATCCAAATTATCAGGGGTAAAAGTCTGATAAGGATGAGAGGCGTTATGGCCCCCAAAGGGAGCTTGTGCCTCCTGGGTATTCAGATAGTCGCTGGCATCTCCTAACCCAGGCTTGTTCCAGATTAGTCTTTTCAATCATCAACACGCCCTCTTATTTAGGCATAAAGGTACCCCCAAGAAATGATTCGTTAATGGCTAAGATGAGGCATTGTTTCCTGGCCAGCACGATGTTTCCAAAATATCCTAATTTATCTCCAAGCTGTCCTTAGCTTGGAATTTCTCTCAAGGAATCTGCCTTACCAGACAGATTTACAGAGGTCGAACACATTCCTTAGGGCAGTTCTACAATACTCAGAGAATTAGCAGGAAATGCCTCCAGCAGAACCAGAGAATTAGCATAGGAATACCAAATTAGCCCCAGTGGGACCGCCTACTTCACACCTGGCTACCTAATTCTATAGACCTTGTGTGGTGGTCACTTGCCTCAGTCTTGCTCTCTGATCCTTTTGACCCCCGCCCGCCTACGTGACTTTTGTCATTCACCCTGTTTCCTGTATACCATATAAGCCTACTTTTCACTTTGTGCTCTCTCTTGGATTCGGACTCTCTCTTGGACTTGGACAGGCGCTGGGATTCACACAGGCTAGAACTGGAACTTAGATGAACTAGGACTTAGATTCATGCAGTCTGCAGTCCCCCGGGCCCAGAGCGCTTGGGCCTGGGGGATGCAGCACCTATCCAGAAGAGGTGGCTGCTTTAGACCCGGTGTGTTTCAGGTAGCCTCAGATGTACCTTAATTACTAAGCTGCCTGATTTATCATTTCTCTTTTGCAATGACTGTAAAAGTCTGATGCCATTTTTAAGAAATACATTCAGATTCACACACCCTTGTGTCGGCTCTGTTTGTCACTCTTCGACTACGCCTTGTCGACCTGACTAGGACCCCGTTTCTCCCAAGGGTTGAGGGAGGCCCAGATTGGCCAGCCTGTGGCAATGCTTCCTCTCCTCTTTCTCCCTCCTCCCCAGCCATGCAGTGATCTAAGTCTACCTCTGGGGTCTGGAAGAGAGGCTTAGGCTTAAACAGAAAGCAAGAGGTTTCCATACCTCTAAGCAGGCCTGCTCTAGCTTATAGCCAAACCATCATTAACAGGTTGTCTGGGTTCCTGTCTCTCCTGTAGGCGCTCTCACAAATTGTCGGTACTGTGTGAAATCTCTTCCTGGGAGACAAGTTCTTTCTCTGGTTAGCCCCAGGCTTCATCCTGTCTCTTCTCCCAGCATAAGATCCCTGGGGAAATTCCCATTCTTTGGGGACTATTATTTCAATAGTCTGATAGCCAAAGGGAAGAGCAAGAACGCCTCTTTCTAGAATATTTTCACTCCTGCCAGGATGGATAAGTTTCTTCTTATATAAGCGAGAGGAGGAGTTCATTGAAGAAGAAAAAAAAATGCACACTTTGGGAAAGAACAACCCAATCTCAAAAATGGACAATAATAGTCTGGTGATGCTGTTGCCTACCCTTGTCTACTCTTGTTGGTAAAAGTTCTAGGGAAAGAATACATGATAAATGATTTCTGTTTTAGAGGTTTTCTTAAGAGGCATACCATGGAAATTTGAATCTGGATTTTGATTTTCCCAAAACTAGCTTGGCCTTGATCTTTGGTATACATTCATGTTAAGAAATCCCCCAGTTTGAGGACTTTAGCTTTAACATCTTATGATGCAGATGCAGAGGCCCAGCTGCCTTCTCTATGTGACCCCATTCTCGTTGACTTTCACTTCTTTATGATAGTTACTCTTCTCTCTGCTGCAGTCTCCCATGCTTCCTGCTTCTGTTTACATATTTTTACAGACTGATTAGCCACTGCCTAGATGTGGTGAGAGCTGAGCCAAGTTCTTGTGAATGAAAGAGAACGAGTCATCATCGCAGAACACACCCCAGTGCATTTTTTTCCCCAAGTGTCTTCCCAGGTATTGGCCTTTGCTAACAATGAATGGGAAATTTCTCAAGTAGAATGTTCCGCAACCCAACCTTAAACTCTACAAGTTTGCTCAATCTTGAAGCCTAAAAGGGATGATTTGCTGATAATTGATGTGTTCTCACTTGATTCCTGAGATTCTTTCTTGCATTCCAAACATAGTTTGCCTGCACTTGCATCTTAGGGGAGAGTTTGCAGACGAAAAACTGTGTAATAACCTGTATTTCTTTTTCCCACCAAATATTCCAAATGTATTTTTCAAATTCAAAGTAAAGTCCAGAAGGTCTAAGTGAATTAGTACTTGATGAAAAACATTTTGGCAAAGAAAAAGGATAGATAAATCACTGTTCCCAAGCTGGCTATAGCTAGCTGAAGTCGGAGTGCAGGTGCAGAGGCACTGGGATGTCTAAAGGTGACTCTCTGACTCATTATAATCCTAAAAGGCAAAGGCTCATTCCTATAGTGATTTAAGATGTGAATGAGACATGGGGAACTACAGGAAACAAGAGTGCAAGACAAAGCCTGCACTATCCAAGTGACCCAGAAAACCTGCTTATAAAAATTACCTCCAAATCCCAAGAAATGTAACACAAAACCCCCTATCCTTTATACACATTTATTCCATTGAGTCTATGAGAGTCCTGCTCCTCCAAGCTGCCTTCTTAACGTTATAGGTGTGGATCTGTGTCCAAAGGGACCCTGGTGAGATTTCCACTTTCTTGTATTACAACATAAAGAATTAGACCAGGAGCAAGTGGATAATTGTAGAAGCAGTGACAAGTTGAGAAACTGAATACTCCCAAGCATGGAAGCAGGCAGAGACCTAGGAAATCACAACTCTAATTCCTACCCCCGCCATAAGTGTGATACCTGCACCTTTATTGGCCACATACATATCACCTGCACTAGTGGGAAGACTTTGGGGCTGTTTCTCATGCATGCTCTATTTTGTTGTGTGTATCCTTGGTGATGGGGAAGGTGTAGGTGGTAGCCTTTCTGACAAAATACTTCTTTTATATATTAGTCTTGATGACTTTTTCCCAAAGCCCTACTTACTCTACTAGCCCCAATAAATGTGATTTGAGTGAGAAATGTTCCCCATAGTTTCAAGTATTGCTTCAAAAGAAAAATGAGAAAAACCAAAACATAAAGTATGCTTATGAGTATCAATAGATTTATAAAGTCAGTTTATCTTGCTATTTAAGAAGTTAAAACACCCCTTTGTGTTTGCTTGTTCCTTATGCATTTGAAGAGAATTCTCTTTTTAGTCTTTTAGCAGTTTGTAGGTACATGTGGCCTTGTCTTTAAGGTGTTCTTGAGATCATGGAGACTGAATTAAAAGTCTTATTTTAGAGAATAATCTTTTGAGTTCTGTTAGTGTAGAGCAATAGATATTTATCTGCTCTGAGAATATATCAGCAATTATCAAATAATGTCTATATTTTTAAATCAAGTGTTTGTACATGCCTTATAACTGTCTAAAAGAAGGCTTGTTAAGCTATACAATTCTATGTACTACTACAATTCCGTGTTTTAATGCTATTTGTGAGCATTATTATGCAACAGCTATTGCCTTTGGTGCCTCATACACGTTTCATATTTTATTGTAACCTTATGAAGCCTAATATATTTGATAGAAACACACAAAATTTCTTTTACATATGAGGAAACTAAGGCTCCAATTTTACCCACGCCTTCTATGTTATGGACTGCTTAAGATGTCAGCTTCTTTCTATTAACCACCACTTCATTCTAAATTTCTGATGTTTTTCCATTGGTCTACATGCTTGATTTTTACTAACACCGTAATGTTTTTGTTGGTACAGCTCTGGAGTATATTTTAAAATCCAATGCTGTGTTATCTTCAGCATAATTCTTTTTTGCTCAAAATTGATGCACCTATTTAGGGGCTTTGTGATAAATGTATTGTTGAATTTGATTTGTATATATTTCATTTATGTATTGATTTATTCACTTACTTATTGCATCTATGTTCATCAAGGGATTCAATCGATAATTTTCTAACTTTTCTCTTTTGACTGTGTAGTATAGAATATACTAGCTATGTAGAATGAACTTGGAAGGCTTTCTTTCTTTTATATTTTATGGAATTATTTGAACAATGGTATTGGTCCTTCTTTTAAAATCTGCTAAAATTTAACAATGAGTCCATCAATAATCTTAGGCTTTTCTATGTAGGAAGACTTTTTATTAACACTTCTACCTCATTCTGTACTTTTTTATTTAAGATGTTTACTTTTTAAATACACTTGGGGTTCTATTTGTATTTTTAAAATGTGTCTAGAAATTTTTCTATTTTTGTCAGTTCTCAAGTTCATTGGAATATGATTCTTTAATAGTGGTCTAAATTTCTGTGGTGTGGCAGAAACCATCTATGAAAAGCTATTGAGTTTCCTGGAAATGGTCCACCATTTTTGCATGGCTATGAGGGATGCACTCTGCAGAGGCATGGCCCCAAAGTTTGTCCTAAGTTTGCTTCTTGCTGCTGGTATGCCTTTCCTGCCACTATACATAACTAATGATTCCTAGGTATCAGCCCACTCTATTGGGCAAATTCACTGCAGAACAACATAAAGACGAACTTTCATGAATTAATGCTGTTTAGATGAATGAATGACGTTATAGAATCCTCATTTGATTCAAATAATTTTAGGAAGAAAGATAAGGAGATAGTTTTAGTTGTTTTGCCAGAAAGATATAATAAAGTTAGAATCAAGAATAGGATGTGCCCCCTACTCAAAGAATAATAAGTAAATGCTGCATAACAAGAAATACAATGAACTTTCATAAACTACACTAAGAAGAGAAATAGGCTCGGGACAAAGTTGTGATCAAGGAAAAACATTCATTCTATGTCAAGTACAAGGATGAAGTCACAAGTGTATCTATACCACGATAAAGCAAGGCCAAGTGAAACTATTGCTTTGAACTTATAATGAGCTTATAGAATGAAGCACTGCTTTGAATTTAGTATCTACATCCTTCTGCAACTCCCCTTTTGTGTAACATTTTATCTATGAGATAATTTTACAAAGAACTTTTGCTTAAGAAGGTGTAAAAAAAGCTGAGAGACAAAATAAACAATGGCTGTTGGGACTCTTCTTCATCCACCAAATGTATATATGTCTGTCTATACATACATCTAAAAATATATATGTATTCTCATTTGTATGTTGGACTGTGAAAGGCAGACTGTGTTCTGGTTGAGTGAGAGTCACTCTGGAGACCCAGTAGAAAATTCTACAAGGGATGGAATAGTAAGCTATGCCCCCAGACATTAGGATGCTGACACTACAAGCCCTCACTCCAGTATCCTGTGGCTAGACAATGCCCCAAGCTCCCAGTATTCTGGCTGTGCTCCATTCCCAGTCACCTGACCACAGCCAGATATGCCCTGTCCCACAGTTACCTGGGAACAGAAAAGTAGCCCAACCCACCATAAAAGGAGGAAAGCAACCTATGTATATGAGTTTTAAAACTTGCTTTAATAAATTTATCAGTGATTATTTGAATCAGTGGCCTTTTTCCTCCCATCTTTGAGATTAATAGCCTCTGCTGAGAAACTTGCTCTTATTTTAATGGGTTTGCCTTTTAAGAACCTTGGATTCTGTTCTATGACTTTTAGTATTCTTTCTTTGTTCTCAATGTTTCAGAGTTTACATGTATTGTGTCATATAGAGGTTGTTTTCTAATCATATTGCATAGGATTTCAAATGTCTCCCGCACCTGGATGTCTATCTCTTTCTAAGGTCTTGGGAATTATTTTTGCTATTTTACCAAATATTTTCTATATCTTTAATATCTGCCTCTATTCCTTTATCTAGACATTCTTACGTTGTGTATTTCAACATTGTCCTAGAGCTTTTGTTTGCTCTGTTCATTCATTCATTTATTTTTCCTTTATTGTTGTCCTAATATCCTAAGTTGTCAACTTTTTCTTACAGCCCTGATATTTCATTGTCTTTTATCTAGTCCATTGGCAAGTCTTCCAAATAAGTTTTCTGTTGTTAGTATTTGATTTATTGAGCTTTTTCTTTTCAACATTTCTGTTAAGAGATTTTCAGCCATTCACTCTTTTAACTTGCTCTCTCTCTCTTTCTCTCTCTCTCTCTCTCTCTCTCTCTCTCTCTCTCTCTCTTTCTCTATCTATCTATCTCTATCTCTATCTCTATCTCTATCTCTATCTCTATCTCTGTTGATTACAAAGATAAACTTTCTCTGTAACTTAAACTGCTCTTGAATGTGTAGGACTGCCTCTCCAACCTCCCAAGTGCTGGAATTACAGCTGTGCAGGTGTGTGCCAGAACACCTACCTGGCTTCCTCATTTCATTCAGCTATGTATTTGATTTTTTTGTCTATGTGTTTTTGTTTTAGTTTGCTTTTTTTTAGCTTGTTAATCATTTTTACAATAATTATTTTGAATTCTTTATATAGCATGTTATATACTTCAACCTTATTGGGATCAGTTATGGAATTGTTAAGTTTGGAGGTTTAAAAGAGTTTTTTTGTTTGTTCGTTGTCTTTCCACTTTAAGACACCTGTTGGGATACAAATCTCTTGAACTTTTATGCAACAGTCTTTGTAGGGGCCAGCTTTCTTCTGATAGTGTGCCCTAGAATGTAGGCCAGCTTTGTAGTGTTTTTAAATTCCATGTCCACCTCAGTGTGAGATTTCAGGTGGCTTGTTAGATTGTAGTTAGTAGCATTTCCTAGTGCTCTCATTATGCTAAAACCTGAGTGACCAGCTTTCCCTAGATTTCTAGGGTTATCTAATCCCTTTAAAAGTGAAGGCAGATGTGTTGAACAAGCATGGTGTGTGGGGAATACCCCATGTGGTTGCTCTTCCCGGTTAGTCAGCAGTGTAAATATACAAGCACATTTCATTTGTCTTTTGTAGCTGCAGTATCTACAAGAGTTGCCATCTCTCTTCCTGTTGGTTGCCATGGGGATGGATGAATGCTTTGACTGGCACATTAAGTCTCCCTCCGACCATGTGCAGTCTGGCCCAGCTCATCAGCTAGATGTTTTAACTTTGTCTGATACTTAAAATCTGCCTGATTTCCAGCAGAACAGCTCTGTGGAGAAGCACCTACCAAGTGTGTCTGAGATGTCAAGTTTGACACTCAACATTGCTTATATAAATTATCCAGAAATACAATAAAAACTACATTAAAAACTATAACACAGCACCTAGTTTTTTAAAAAGAGACAGTTTATGCTAAAACAGTATTTAAAATTGTAAGAACAAGAAACAAAAAGTGAGAGAGACTTCCAAAGAATACTGCAGAAGTATTTTTTTATCTTTTTTTTGTTTGTTGTTTGTTTGGTTTGGTTTGGTTTGGCTTTTTCAAGACAGGGCTTCTCTGTGTAGCCCTGACTGTCCTGGAACTCACTCTGTAGACCAGGCTGGCCTCAAACTCAGAAATCCACCTGCTTCTGCCTCCCAAGTGCTGGGATTAAAGGCATGTGCCACCACTGCCCAGCTCAGAAGTTTTTTTTTTTTTTTTAAAGAGAAGAGAACAAAGAATGATGCAAAAGTGGGGGGAGGGGAATGAGGGAGGAAAGAAATCAAGATAAAAATCCAAATAAAGAAATGAAGAAGAAATTATGTTTATATGAAAATACAGGGGAAAAAATAAAGTTAGACGAGACAAAAGGAAAGAGAACAGAAAAGAACAAAGCCTAGTGAAGAACATCTTGAGTCCACTTGCTCTTGGCCAAAAGGCCACGAATCAATAGAACAACGTCTACATTCTGGTCAGAATTGGGACTGCAAGTGCTGTGTTCCAGGTCTTGTGTGCCCCTGCTGGTCTAGGTGGAGAATAGAATGCTAATGTAAATTGTTTAGCTTTCTTCAACTTTAGGCAAGTCGTCAAACCAGTTAGGGCTCCCCTAAGTTTCTCCCTGGCAGGTTCAGAGACTGTTGAACAAGTCAGGGATGTGTTTCCTGGGGATCCCTATGCAGCACAAACTGCCAAACCAGCTGGGAGACCTCTAGTTTCCGAATGATTAGAACCCCTGCTGTGTTCCCTTTCTCCTAAGATCTCTGTGCACCCTGCTGCTGCAGCTCTAACATTGAGCCACACTGGAGACATATTTTCTTTTAAATCGAACCTCTTTTAAGAGTTAAGAGTGTAAGCCCTGCAGTGATGGCACACACCTTTAATCCCAGCACTTGGGAGGCAGAGGCAGATGGATTTCTGAGTTCGAGGCCAGCCTAGTCTACAGAGTGAGTTCCAGGCTACACAGAGAAACCTTGTCTCGAAAAACCAAAAAGGAAAAAAAAAAAAAAAGAGTTAAGAGTGGCACATTTATAGGTTGGACATGGTTTCAGCAAATGAGTCAGACTGTGTGTGGACCTGGGGTCCAGACACATGCAAGCCTCTGGGAAAGCTAGAGAAGGCTGCAGAGGAGAGTGGCCAGCTTCTCACTCCAACCATGGTTCCCCCATTAAAAATAATGCTTTTAATTTTGGAATTATAATATAATCACAACATCCCCTCTCCCCTTTCCTCCCTTCAATCCGCCCCATGAGTTCCCCTTGGCTTCTTCTCAAACTTATTGTTTCTGTAATAGTTCACACACACACACACACACACACACACACACACGCACGCACGCACGCACGCACGCACGCGCGCGCACACGCACACGCACGCACACACACACACACACAC
>JADRCD010144848.1:1355-28258 GCA_019843815.1 Montemys delectorum
GAAGAAGGGGAGGAAGAAGAAGGGGAGGAAGAAGAAGGGGAGGAAGAAGAAGAAGAAGAGGAAGAAGAAGAAGAAGAGGAGGAAGAAGTAGAGGAAGAGGAGGAAGAAGTAGAGGAAGAGGAGGAGGAGGAGGAGGGTAGTTTCCATGATTAGTCAGGAGAGCAGCTAGGTAAAGTGGATTTTATTGGCATTTATGGTAAGATGCTTGGAAAGTCAAAGTTTAGATAACTTAAAAAAAAATACATGGTACAAAGATCACTGGAATAAAAGTTTTGCTGGGCCCTCAGAGAAGTACACATATGCTGTTAGAATATTCTTGTGGCTGTGGATCTATCCTTTTGAGGGAATTAAAATATTTCACAGCTAAAAAACACAAGTCTAAGCTTAAGAACTGTAAAAGAGTAACACTTAAACAGGAGAACAACAACGACAAAAAAAAAGTCATTTTAATTATGATTTTGTTTGGTCCAATTGCAATTTCTTGCTTAAGCTTTTGTTGGGTAGAATAGAAAGATAGTTTTTAAAAACCTCCTGAGCCGTCTTTCATGTATTGTTCTTGCTGTGTATTTAAGGGGATAATTAGAGAAAAGGAGGAGTTTTAAAGTGGCTTCTGCACTATCTCCGCTAATTATTTTTAATAAGCAGTGATTCGTGGTGCTGCTATTTTTCTCCCCTTTGGCACATCCAAAGCAGGAGCGATGCTGTGTGAGCTGAGGCATATCAAAGCCTGGCTGAACCTGCCTTAGCTAGCCTGGTGGTTTGATGTTAGTTCAAAAGAAAGCTGCAATCCCAAAGATTTTTTTCAATTTCCTTCTGCACAATAAATTAACTGTGGAAAAACTAATATAAACCTGTTTGTACCTCTGTACTCGAATGATGTAGCCGAGTCATTTCTCTCTGAAACATTCTTTGCTAGCGCATGCTTTTGTTATGCTTAGCACATATTTTTGCGATGCTCAAAACACAATTCACTCTTGAAAGAGGGACCAAGGATATTGGGGCTGCTACTGAAGATGGCTCAAACTCATCAAGTCTGTGTCCAGCTCAGGGCTAGGATGCTGTGAATTGGTGAATGTACAAACACTAGGTCATAATTTATTCTTCACTTTGAAATTCTGTGGATGACTTTCATTTGACCTGTGGGCCCTGAAGAGGCTGGCTCTTTGCTGTTTCCCATCTCCATCTGGTATACCTTTACGCTGAGCTCCTTCAGCTTCTCCATAGGTCTTTGCATAACTATTCCTTCTCTTGTGGGACTTAAGTTCCTACCCTCTTTGTGTGGTGTAACCCTATTATTATTTAGATCCTGGCTGTCATCACTGCTGTAACAAAGTCTTTCCTGACATTCCAGTACAGTTCCAATCTTCCACTAGACACCTCCAGACAGCTGTGTGCCTCCCTTTGTGGGGTAGTTTTGCATTTATCCATGTGAGAAGTTGATTAATATCTATCTGTCTCGCCAGACTACATTCTCTATGAGAGCCAAAGCTGAATATTTTCTTGCTTATTATTACAGTTCCCATAGCAAACACTGATGCATCGCTGGCACTCTCTAGGTGTTTTCTGTATAAATGAATAAGCAAGTAACAAAGTCAATGAATATCTGGGAAAGTTGGGGAAAAGCAGGGCTACAGAATATGCAAAGATCACTGGTTTTGGGCAAAGAGCTCAGTGTTCTACACTTACTAAGTCAATGAGCCAATTACTGACATTACCCTTAATGAGTTAAGAGGGTCAGTCACCAGGTTGGTGAGTATGATGTCCCCTTTACCTTTGAGATCCTTACAGTCTATTTACAGGTAGATCTGTAAATTGCCTCTTACAAGTATACTGTGATATGTCTTTATTAGGATTTTATTGCTGTGAAGCGATACCATGACTATGGCAACTCTTACGAAGGTAAACATTTAATTGGGGGCTGGCTTACAGGTTCAGAGGGTTAGTCCATTATCGTCATGACAAGAAGCATGCCAGCATACAGGCAGACATGGTGCTAGAGAAGGAGCTGAGAGTCCTACATCTTGACCCATAGGCAGCAGCAGGAGACTCTGTGTCACAGTGGGTGTAGCTTGAGCATATGAGACCTCAAAGCTGCTTCCACAGTGACACACTTCCTTTAACAAGGTCGCACTTACTCCAGCAAGGCCACACCTTCTAATATTGCCATTCAATCCCTACAAGTTGGGGCCATACCTATTCAATCCACCACATGACACATTCTAGCATGAAAGTATATTGTTTTGGTGTGTGTGTGTGTGTGTGTGTGTGTGTGTGGTGTGTGTGTGTGTATGTGTGTGTGCGTGTGTATACAGCAGCTTAACTTTGGCTTGGGATTTAGGTCACAGCATTTCAGAAGACCCTTTTACTTGGGTCTTTTTGTTTGTTTGTTTGTTTGTTTGTTTTTCGAGACAGGGTTTCTCTGTGTAGCCCTGGCTGTCCTGGAACTCACTCTGTAGACTAGGCTGGCCTCAAACTCAGAAATCCGCCTGCCTCTGCCTCCCAAGTTACTTGGGTCTTAAAAGATAATAAGAGCTTTCTTTTTTGTTTGCTTTCTTTGAGGAAGAATCTCACTTAGTCCAGGCTGGCCTCCAACTTGCTATGTGGTTGAGCATGACCTTGAATTTCTGATCTTCTTGTTTCCACCTCTGGAGGCTGAGGTTTCAGGTGTCTACACTATATCCAGTTTATGTGGTGCTGAGGATCCAACCCAGGACCTTGAGAATGCTAGGTAGCACTTTACCAACTGAACTACATCCCCAACTGGAGTTTGCTTTTTAAGACAGAAAAACTTATTCACCACCATACATTTCACAGATAATTCAGAATACTGATCAACATGACTCTCAGTTTCATCTCTGTAGCTGTGATAAAACATCTTGACCAGAAGCAACTTAGGGAAATAAAGGAAATATTGCATCTACAGTCCATCATGGAGGGAAGTAAGAGTGGGAAATCAAGCAGCATCTTGAAGCAGGTACCATGGAAAAATGCTGATTGCTTTCTTTCTTACATCTTAGCTAGATTTCTAATACATCTCAGGACCATTTGCCTATGGATGGTGCTACCTCTGGGGCCTTCTGCCCACACACATTGTGGTGATTGGGATATGCTTGGCCCATAAGGAGTGGCATTGTTAGGAGGTATGGCCGTGTTGGAGGAAGTGTGTCACTGTGGGGGTGGGCTTTGGAGGTCTCCTCCTGTGCTGAGACTCCACCTATTACAGAAGAGAACTTCCTCTTAGCTGCTTGAAGATGTCAGACTGCCCCTGGCTGCCTGTGGATCAAGATGTAGAACTCTCAGTTCCTTCTCCAGCATCATGGCTGCCTGGATGTTACCATGATAATCTAGCATCTCTGAATCTGTAAGCCAGCCCCAATCAACTGTTTGCCTTTGTAAGAGTTGCCTTGGTCATGATGTCTCTTCACGGCAATGGGAACCCTAACTAAGACAGACAAACTAAAAGTCAATCTGATTTTGGCAATTCCTCAATAGAAGCTTTCCTCTCACATTATTCTGACCTGTGCCAGACTGACAATGAAGTCCAACTAGGACAACAGGGCTTGCCATTTAATTTCTCTAGGAGCCAGATGATGTAATTTCAATGTTTACATTATTGGGCTTATGGTCATTTGGTACGCAGACTCTGATTATTACTCTTTCCAATCGCTACCATGTGCCTTTCTGAGTTATGGAAGCCAAAGAGTAAGTAATAGACTATACTTGCCAGAGTCTCTTGGAGCTAAAGCCTAAAAGGCTGGTAGGAGAAGATGTCCTCATCTGGTTGGATGAGCACACCGTGACACTGGAAAGCTGGTAGTTTGTTATTGGTGATAGGTTTTCTCCACCGCTGGTGAAATGAGCCAATTTAAGTCACATTAGATTATATTAAGGGCAGGTTTATTGGGAGGCTGCAGTTGGGCAGGCAAGTTCACTGGCCACAAGGGCCAAGGCCAGGGAAGTAGCCATGGGGAAAGGAGGCAGGGGTAGAGGAGGAAGAGAGAAAGATCATGTCATGTGCAGAGAGAGAAGAGGAGAAGAAGAAGAAGAAGAAGAAGGAGGAGGAGGAGGAGGAGGAGGAGGAGGAGGAGGAGGAGGAGGAGGAGAAGGGTCATCAGCAAAATGTCTGGATTATATAGGGAGGAGCCTCTTGCAGATGGGCAGTTCAGCCCCTGGACCAGTAAGTTCAGGGTGAGGGGGGCAGGGTATGCCAGGTAGGGACTGAGGAATGCTGGGAGAACCTGGAGGCCAGGTCTGCTTTGGTATATAAAATATGTACATCGGTCCCTTGTCCTGGGATCTAAAACCAAACAATTAGTACCTCCTATTGTTTTTTGTTGGCTCCTTTTCCTAGGCAAACAACTCTTTCTTGGATGCTTCTGAGAATCTCCACAGCCTGTCCAATCAGTTCATTAATTCAGCAAACATTTATTGAGCACTTGCCATGTCTCTGGGTGGTGGTGACATGGAGGACATGTTAGAATGTAACATGGTCTAGGCTCTTAAAAAGCTCACAGCACCCATCTAGGACTCCCAATTCTCCACATCAGAAACCCCATTTCATTCTTTTCCCATTAACATAAATAATATGATTGTCCCACCTTCAGAACTCAGCCAATCTGCTCTGTCCTTAGAAAAAGGCCCGTAACTTCATTGTGTCCTTTGCCCTCTTAGTATTGTGAGGGGTGTCAGAAAACATGGCATACAGAGGGACCTGATCATCTTCCAGTATGCAGTCCTGGCTTTGTATACTCAGAATCCTGATTATGCACAAGCGTCCTGAATGTGCATCTTTCTGGGATGGGCACTCATGAACCAAAGAGCAATTAACGAGACCAGAAATATGTCTCTCAGTTTCCTCTAAGAACCGTAAATGCTAAGGGAGCTGGCAAGGCCAGGTGACTCTATGCACAACCTGGTCCAGATCATTCTCTACACAGAAGACAAGAATACTCTTCATTGGCTCTATGCCCCAGTGTAGGGGCATGCCAGGGCCAGGAAGCAGGAGTGGGTGGGTGGGTGAGCAGGAGGAGGGGGAGGGGAGAAGGTAGGGGGTTTTTGGAGGGGAAACCAGGAAAGGGAATCACATTTGAAATGTAAATAAAGAAAATATCTAATAAGAAAAAGAATACTCTTCGTCAAGCAGGCATCAGTATGAAGGTTATTCAGCATTTAGTGACATGGCTCCTGCCAATGTTCATGCCTCCAGTAAAGCTCATGCTGGTGTTGCTGCTGAGTATGTGGATGCCATCTGTCCCTTGAGCTTTGGTTTTTCTGTGAATGTGTTAAAGCTTGTATCTACAGGGTCCTCTCTCACACTAAGGTTCTGAGTCCATGTTTTTACAACAAAGGGCACTGTCTTAGTTAAGATTTTTATGGATATGAAGTGATATCATGACCACGGCAAGTCATATAGGAAAGCATTTAACTGGGGCTGGCTTACAGTTTCAGAGGCTTAGTCTACTGTCCCTGTGGTGGGAAGGATGGCTGCGTTCAGGCAGATATGGTGCTGGAGAAGGAGCCGAAATTTCTACCTTTTGATCTGCCGACAGCAGGGGAGATTGTCGGTGTGTGGGCTTCATGCACACCCTATGTACTGATAGCTGCAGAGGCCAGAAGATGGTGTCAGGTGCTCTGGAACTGGAGTTCCAGGCTGTTGTGAGCTGCCTGATATGGGTGCTGGGAACCAAGCTTGGCTCCTCCAGAAGAATAGTAATTGCTCTTAACTGCTGAGCCATCTCTCCAGTCCTATCCCTTCTCTCCTTGGATGCTTTTGATTCAATATTGATCGAATCTGCAAATGCAGACCTCATAGATGGGGAGGGATGACTGTATAGGAAAAGCTATCTGTTTAGCAATGTCCTATTCAAACCATCATTTAAAAAAATATACTTAAAGCAGAGTGTATATGTATACTTAATATATATACATGTATATGTACATATACATACACACACATATATATGTATATGTGTATACGTATACTTAATATATATACACGTATATATACGTATACATACACACACACACACACACATACACACACACACATATATGTACTTAAAAACCTCCTGGAAAATTTTATTGGTCACCATTTGCAAGGTGGCATTCAGAACCAATATTACATTTGAGGAGTTACACTTGACCATTAATCACTTCCAGGTGTAGCAGAAAGAGAACAACAAAGGATGATGTGCTGCCCAGGACATGTTCAATGCAGACCTTACTTCTTTAAGGCCTGCTTTTATTTTTTGTCACCCCAGACTTAAGGATCATTCATTTTTATCCCCCAATGGTTCAACCTGATGGCTGTTGCTGACCACTTTGATAAGATGTTAAACGTCACAGCTCTGGGTAGGAGGAGACAGTTCAAGGTTAATGAGAAGCAGACCACACTGAGTGTCAATTCTCCCTTCTGAGTTGACAAATATGGGGATGAGATTGAAAGTTCCTGGTCGCAATAATGGTATACCTGTGAGAGAAAAGGAGCTGACTGGTTCTGAGCCGGTCAGAGCACTACTGAGATTAAAGATTCAGGAAGATTAGCTGAGGATTAAGTTACAGTGTTCTATACCAAAGAATCAGAGCTGGAAAAGATGTTGTGAGAGTCTCTCAGGTGTGTGTGTGTGTGTGTGTGTGTGTGTGTGGTGTACACATATATATGATATATACCAGCTCCACCTCTCTTTAAAAAAGATAAAAATGAGAATGATACCATTATATTAATAATTATTTTCTACATTTATTTACTTGGAGTGTGTATGTGTGTGCACATTTGTGGTATGTGTATACCATGACGCATGTATGGAGGTCAAAGGACAACTCGTAAGAGCAGATTCTCTCCTTTCACTGTGTGGGGCCTGGGGTTGAACCCTGGTTGTGAGTCTTGTCAGGCTTGGCGACCTTTACTAGAGGAGCCATTCTGCTGGCCCCTCCCCTTTCTTTCTGTGCTTGCAGTAGTAGAGAGATTTAAAGAGAAGTACTTGAGGGGTTTGAGATCCCACGGAAGTGTGCACAGAATGCAGTATGCTATGTATGTGTGTAATACAATGTCATGTGAAACATGACTCCAGTCTGGCAGAGCATTGGTGCCCCATTCTGCATATCTGTTGTTGTGTCTGATTCTCGAGCCGTAAAAGACCACCAAGGAGCCAACTTGGATGCAATTGCACTAGGGTCTTTATTTAAGCTCCAGCTTGGCCAACATATCTCTGACAGGAGGGTGAAGCAGATGGGAGGGTAAAGCCCCGAGCTCTCAGTGGGACAAGACTTTATAGGAAATGATAAGCAAGAGAGGATGTTTCAGCCTGGCGAGAATCTAGTTGTATGACTTTTACAAGCTGACAGGTGGGTGCTCTGAAGCAAGACCAAATGGTCTGAAAGTACATCTAAAACAATTAGATCAATCTTTGATTGGTAGTTGCTAGGAAGTAGCTAGGGAGTAGCTCTGGGGTATGGGGTAAGGACAAGCCACAGGGTTCTTTTTGGTAGTTGGGTGTAGCCTGGGTTCAGCTATGTCAAGTTTTTCTTAAGATGGGGCCCGATCCCAAGATGGAGTAGGTTTGGCCTCTTACCGTGAGTTTTCCTTCCATTCCCCAGAAGGGTAAATGACCCCAGGATCAACTGTTCTATTTTCTCAGCATCCTGGCTCCTGTCCCTAGGAACAACTTATCTGGGGCGGTGGGGGAGGGGGAGGGAACTGGGTGTACTCTTGGCTCCTCTGTAACTTGGTGGGTGTGAGATCTGTGTCACGACACAGGACACTGTGCTCAGAAGGGCCCTGTGCTTGGCATAATGCTCTGTCTGCTCTTGTCAAGTCTGACATCATTACTGAATGTTAAACACGAGGTTCTGTATTTTCCTCTTACTCTGGTCTTTGCACATGGACTGTCCAGTCTTTCTGAGGACACATATTCCCATCTGCTTTCTGTTCTGGGGAAGGTTCAGACCTTGCAGGGGAAAGTCACAGTTTGGAGGGTGGGGTGGCAGGTCTTCATTTAGGGAGGGTGTTTTAGGAAGCCTCTTTGACCACAGAGCCAAGCAGTACTCTCTTCTGCTTGCTATGTGTTTGAGAGGAAGCATTGAAAGGTGGCTTTGAGTGACCATTGCCAAATAAAAATCCTGGTTCCTCCTCTTGCTTAGTACATGACCTTTGGCAAATGGTTAAACTTTGGGTAACTGCTTCCTATCATGCAAAGCTCAGACAGTGCTATTAAATAATCAAACATTTGCTTCCCATAACTGTTTTTTTTTTGGTTTTCTGAGACAGGGTTTCTCTATAGCTCTGGTTGTCCTGAAACTCACTCTGTAGACCAGGCTGGCCTCGAACTCAGAAATCCGCCTGCCTCTGCCTCCCAAGTGCTGGGATTAAAGACATGTGCCACCACTGCCCGGCTTCCTATAGCACTTATTGATAGTTGCTATTGTAATTGTATCACCATAACCATTAAGTCTTGTTTCTCATTTTATTTGGAATTCAGAAGGACACGGGGCTGTCTACTGGGCTCTCTAAAATCCAACAGTTCTCAGGCCTTGAAAAATCACAGACAAATTTTTTTTTTTTTTTTTTTTTTGAAGCAGAATCTGTCCTTGCCCTTAAGGGTCTGGTAAGCTCGTAACTTGAAATTGGCTCTATCAGCATAATAGGGGTGGAAGCTTTAAGAGGGTAACCAAAGCCTTCAGACTTAGCTGGTAATAGGTGGCCCTCTCCCCTTTATAAAAGAGGCTCTTTGTCATTGTCATTGTGGCCGGCTCCCAGGGCACATGGACCAGTCTTTGCCTGCCCTAGGCATCAGCCACAGGCTTACATCTGGAAGGATGATAGACTTTCAAGAGATTTGGTTTTCAGCCCAATATATCAGGCCCAGTGCTGTGTTTGGATAGAATTGTGAGCTTAAGGCTGGCTCATTACCCACCTTCCACTGTGTGTGTGTGTGTGAAAGAGAGAGAGAGAGAGAGAGAGAGAGAGAGAGAGAGAGAGAGAGAGAGAGAGAGAGAGAACGCGAGTGCATTTGCCAGGTTGTTCCTTATAAGCCATACATCTTGGTTTTTTGGTTTGTTTTGTTTTTTGAGACAGAGTCCCTTGCTGACCTGGGTCTAGCTTGTCAGCGACGTCCTTGGATCCACCTGTCCCACCTCTCCAGAGCTGGGAACAGAAGCTTAGGCTTGTGCTTTCTGGAGATTGAACTCAAGTGTCTCACAGTTAGGCAGCACTTTTTGGACTGAGTTATCTCCTTACCCCATTAGACTCGATTGTTCTCTGTATTCTGAGGTGCTCGTGTGTGTGTGTGTGTGTGTGTGTGTGTGTGTGTGTGTGTGTGTATGTGTGTGTGTGTGTGTGTGTGTTTATTCTTTTATACCATTCTAGATCTTAGGAAGCCTATGGACTAGCGAGGCAACCGGTTGTTGTAGTCAGTGGTTAGGCGAGTATATATGAGGAAGGAGAGGCAGCCATGGGAGAGAGTACTTCTCCTGCCTCAGGGGCCAGTAGGGGTTACCCTTGAACGCTTTTGGATTAGCATTGTAGACATTTTGAATTCTTTTCAAAAGCAAGATGAGGGCTGGAGAGATGGCTTAGTGCTTAAAAATATGTATTATTCTTCCCAAGGAGCTGAGTTTGACTCCTAGCACTTACCTTGGGTGGTTCACAGCCATCTGTGACTCCAGCTCCTGGGAGAACTGACTCCTCTGGCCTCTGTGGGCACACTTACACTTACCCACACACACACAATTTTAAAAATAACAAACAACCTAAAAAGCAAGATGAATATAAAAATCTGGATATATATATTCATATATACATACATATATGTATATATATGTATCATCATGGCAATTGCTCTAGCCTTAGACTCATCAGCATGGTAAATGAAAAGCTTATTTAAATGTTTTTCACTAAAATATCTCACTTTTTTCCCTATCTCCCAAATTGCTACCATTTTTTTTTAAAGACTATGAATTGCTCCGTGGCTGTGGCACAGGCCTTTAATCCCACACTTAAGAGGCAGAAGCAGATGAAGTTTGAAGCCAGCGTGGTCTACAGAGTGAGTTCCAAGGCAGCCAGGGCTAAGCTACCCAGAGGAACCCTGTCTTGAAAAACCAAAAGACTATTAATTTCTCTCTGGTAAATAGTTTTCAAGATGACCATGCAGGAACAAGGGTCTTAATAGTTTCAGATGGGTTTGAAGGCCTGTGGTGGAGGTGCTGTGAGCTTGCAGGAAGAGGAGACAGCTAAGGCCAAGAGGGGGTGGGGGGCTGGGGCAGGGGGGGATTTCAGCCTAGGAGAGACCTGGTGCAAGCAGAAGACCCCGCCCACAGCTGGAGCCCACAGACAGGATGCTCCTTGGCACATGCTGTAAAATGCAGAGGCTAAACACCTCCTAGTCAGCCCCACTGCTGTTTAGTCTGTGAGTGAGCCTTGTGACGAAGGCTCTGCCGTGTGCCACCTGCAGGCCCAAAGTTGGCAGGGCCTAGAGAGGAGACCTACAGACTTTGCCTGCGATATGGGTAGGTTCCCTGATATCTCAGGCCCCCTTTCTGTGTCTGTAAAATGACAGCTCTGTTTCATGTTAATCTAAAATGGACTTGTTTATCAACTGTGAGGTATATTTCACACCATCATGTATTTATTCCACATCATGTGGAGTGTTCTGAAGTTGTATAAAACCAGGAAGAAGCCAGGCAGGTCACAAAAATGCAGAGCGAAGGGAGGTTCAGACTGAAATCAAATAAGGACGTGGAGAGCTCGTGCCTGTCACTCTCTCCAGGGTCCTGCAGATGGAGGTTGAAGCTCTTAAGAAGGCCACAGGCAGCTGGGCTTTGCTGGTGCCTGCCTTTAAATCCCATCACCCGGGTGGCTCTGGTCTCAAAAACAAAGCAAAACAACAACAAAAACCAACCAAACAAACAAACAAAAAGAAAAAGAAGATCATAGGCATATGTTAGTTCATGTTGGTGTGACAGGACTTATCTTTTTTCTATTCTCGTTTCTCCTCATCTCCCTTCCTCCAACCTCCCTTCCCTCCCGCCTTCCCTCCCTATACTTACCCATTATGTGACGATCAAGATGCTAGGCACATTGTGAAGGCTCACCAAACGAACCTTAATAATTGTTCCAATACACATCTGTTCATTTTATGCTTAATCAATTCACCCCACTTAATTCCAACTCAGTTAAATTAAATTTGGTTCAAAAACAATTTCTGAGCATTTGTCAGGTGCCAGGGTTCCAAGGACAGCCAAGAAACTGATTGTCCATTTAGTGCTTCACTGTGCTGTCATTCCCACATCTGGCCACTTGGTGGCAGTGTGTCACAGAAAATGTTTATTTCTGGGGCTGGTTGAGTGGCTCCTCCCCCAGGCCTAAGGCTCAGAGATTGTTGCTCCTTCCTTGGATTTGTTTAATACACACTTCCAAATTGAACAGACAGCTGGTATTATAGCCATGCGTGTGCCGTGTATGTGCTTAATTATACTGTGGAATTAAATTCAAAAGAGTGAGAATGTGGTTACATGTGTATGCTTCCAAAGTCTGTGTGGAGTTCACAGCTTTTGCCTGGGGCACAGTCAGTGAGGGGGATGCCACAGAGAAAGCTGAGGGAAGCCTCAAACCCAGCGGCAGGTGGTTATCAGCAGGCAATAGTGAGAATTTGCTTTCCCAGGCCACCTGAGGTTCCCTTTCCCACCGCCTGCTGCCCTGGTTCAGCTGCCCAGCCCAGATTCATTTCCTCTGCTTCCTACTGGGCTGTGTCAAGAAGGCTGGCCATTAGGGAGCCCAGAATCATGACCTTCATCTTCCCACCTCCCAACATCTCTGACTTTTCTCTGTCTGCCGAAATCACCCTGAAAACCTGTACTTGCAATGCAGGGCATGTACCTCCAGAAAGGCATTTATTTGCTAGTTTCACCGTTAATGACATCTAGGGATGTCTCTAATGGTGAAATCTCAGGTTCAGGAAAGGTCAATGGGAAAAATCACAATACCAGAAAGATCTCAAGGTTATCCCCCAGGGCATCCTCAGCAGCTGGGGCGGGGGCGGGGCGGTGGGGTGGGGGTATTTGTCGGTGCTGGACCGATCCTTATTGGACACTCACTGCTTTCCACCAGACTCTTTCTTTCCCGAGGAGAATCAAGTGGGAATCATTTACAAATTTCTCATTCTCTTTGAGTTGAATTTGCTTCCTGTAGGTTTCAACGGTTGGTCCTTATTCTTTCTTCTAGGGCTGTACAGGCAGCACCCTGGGCCTTGTTAAGTTATTGTACAATCTGAGCCTCTCTGTCTGAGGTGGGCCGGAGTCTCTGCATCTCTAATAGGCTCCCAGAGAATAGCCACGCCCCTGCTGGGTCAGGAACTACACTGTGAGGGGCTTGGAGTAGCAGGAAGAAGACAATTCTTTGATGTCTGAAATGGTTCCTGGCTGGGAATTCTGGCATTAGTCTCTAGCTCTGTGACTGTGGAGAGCTTACTCACATTCCAGGGAGTAAAACGGAGATTCACATGTTTGGAGGATTCAGTGAAATTGTGAGCAACGTGTTAGCTCAGAATGCATTCAGTAGCCGGTAGAAGGAGCCTCCCTATGCTGGCTTAAACCACTGCAGCTGAGGTTTCTTGTTTAACAGGAAATTTTGGGGTGAGTGGCTATTGGCATTGCTCAGCCCCTCAATGATGCAATTAAAGTTCCAATGTTGTATATAGGTACGTAGATGCATACATACACATATATTTGTATATACATATACACATATATACATACACATAAATTTGTATATACATATACAAATACATAGTATATACATACATATATTTGTATATATACACATATACACATACACACATATATTTGTATATACATATACACATACACACATATATTTGTATATACATATAAATCTGTATATACATGTGTGTATATACATAAACACACATGTATATACATACACACACACACACACACACATACACACACACACATATGCATTGTGTCCTTCATTCCTAGTGTGCTGACTTTTATTCTCAGGCTGTGACCACATGATCAAAGTGACTTTCACAGATCCAAGTGCTGGAAGTGTTTATGATGACTAGCTTAGATTTCTTCTCTCTGTGTCTCTCTGTCTCTGTCTCTGTCTCTCTGTTTCCTCCTCTACTTCCTCCTGCTCCTCCTCCTCTTTTTCCTTCTTTTTGGTACAGTGCTGAGGATTGAACTCAGTACCTCATGCCAGGCAAGAGCTCTTTCACTGAGCCACATCCTTAGTCAAGGTCTGAGCCTCTATCATGGAAACAAGAGCTATGTTCTTGGAATGCCTCTTAACCCACAAGAGACCCCCCCCCCCCTTTTCTCAATTGCCAGAGCTGGGTCTTTTAACTACGCTTAAGAAATCCTGGTATTGCCAGGTGGTGGTGGTGCACACCTTTAATCCCAGCACTTGGGAGGCAGAGGCAGGTGGATTTCTGAGTTCTGAGGCCAGCCTGGTCTACAAAGTGAGTTCCAGGACAGCCAGGGCTATACAGAGAAACCTTGTCTCAAAAAACCAAAAAAAAAAAAAAAAAGAAGAAAGAAAGAAATCCTGGTATCAAAACGACCAACATAATGAAAAAGGACTGTTCAATTCATTATTTGGGGCTGGGCCTATTCTTATGCTCATTTAATTACAGTTTTATTAGAAGGTATTAAGGATAACCACCAGCTAGCTAACATGTGGCCTTTGAAGCCAGCTGTACTGGCTAGTTTTGTGTGTCAACTTGACACAGGCTGGAGTTATCACAGAGAAGTGAGCTTCAGTTAGGGAAATGCCTCCATGAGATCCAGCTGTGGGGCATTTTCTCAATTAGTAATCAAAGGGGTAGTGCCATCCCTGGACTGGAAGTCTTGGGTTCTATAAGAAAGCAGGCTGAGCAAGTCAGGAGAAGCAAGCAAGCCAGCAAGAAACATCTCTCCATGGCCTCTGCATCAGCTCCTGCTTCTTGACCTGCTTGAGTTCCAGTCCTGACTTCCTCTGGTGATAAACAGCCATGTGAATGTAAGCTGAATAAACCCTTTCCTCCCCAACTTGCTTCTTAGTCATAATGTTTGTGCAAGAATAGAAACCCTGACTAAGACACCAGCCCATGTGATCTTTGGTTATCCTTTCTTAAGGAGAGAAAAGCTGTGTCTTTTCCACCTAAATCCCAGTTAGAGCAATAGAGGGGCAAGAGCGGCGCTGTGGGCTGTAGGCGGGGGGACTGTAGCAGGTCATGCATCTCCTACCTCATTTCTTAGGGCTTTGGAGCTCTCAGGTTCTTGTAACAAGTTAGACTCACCTGCAACCCTATGCTTCAAGGACCAAGTCACCTGGAGAGGCCAGGTGTGGGTTCCAGAATCGGTAATTGTGGTTTTCACCTCTACCCTTCCAAGGTCTGGATACAGAAGTGATTCTTCTGTCGCTGTGGAGTTGCCAATCCTTGCTTGAATTCCTGGCCTACAGAGCCCGTGAGCACAACTCAGTGGTATTATGTGTGGAGACAGCCTTTGTTTTGTTTTGAGACCAGACATCATGTAGCTCAGGCTGGGCTTGAACTCCTGACCCTCCTGCCTCTCTACCTCCCAAGTGCTGTGATTACAGGTATGAACCTGGTTAATGCGGGATAACTCCTAACTTTGTCACAACCGGTACTGTATAACCACTCGAACCTGTCATGGACATTTTTTGAATGCCTGCACTGGAATGCTCAAATATGCAATTTTGCTTCCGATGTAGTTTGTTCTCCTTGTACCTGTGTTTCAGCTAAGTGAGCCAGACCCAATGTGTTCAATTGCTTTTGCTATTTCTCACCGGAGTCGATTTTTCTCCCCTCCACCATCTTGCTTTCCTTTGATGAAGTCCTACATCATCTGACGTCTAGATTCAAAGGCCAGAGATGACACCAGTTTCAGTTTGCTGATTGACAGCTGTGTGCTAGGTTCTTAAGCTCATTTACCTGGTGAGAGTAGAAACTAAGGACTAGATAGGGGTGGATGCATGTTGGCTCAAGGTCTCAGAGCTAGTGAGTCAGTGGAAACCAATCCAGCCAGAACAGCCGTACTTCTTGCTGGAAACTAACGTGTTGGCTGGCTGTGGTGCATGGTGCTGGAGGGTGGGCCAAGCAAACACCTTTGAGATTCTGTGAGGTGGGGAGGGAGGTAGGAGACACACTGCATATATGAACAGTTCAATAAAGCCCATGCTGGGAGAAGAGGGAGCCCTTTGGAAGATGTAGCAGGTGTCCTACTTCCTGCGAAGCTGCATTGCATCAGAGGTTGGTTAAAACCCTCAGCAGACTTTCGTGAGTTTGTCTCAGTCCTGGCTCCTTGAGAAGACCGTCCCTTTCCCCATTAGCTAGCTCCCTCAGGGCCTCCTCTGTTCTAGCCTGTGCCCTTCCCCCAGTCTTGAGCAGGCTACATAGACCTTAAGTGTTGCCACGGTTGGTCTTCCACAGACCTAGGTCTGCTTCCTACAGAAGCAGACTACCAGCTGAGCTTGCTTTGCAACATCATCCAGTTGAAACAAAGGATGGGTCTGTGGGCTCTCCCTGTATAAGTACTGTGCTAAATATTAAACTTTGAGACTTGATCAGAAACCTTTGTCTTGGCTTCCTCCTTCTCTTCCCACTCCTCCCCCACCTCCAATCCTTTTTCTTTTCCAGCCTGCCTTTCAGGTACCCAGTTCATCCATGGCTGCTGGACAGCTACACTAGCCCTCAAGTCCACAACCACCCTTGTCCATGGACTATTTGTCCTGGCTACCCACAGTCTCATTTCTTCTGACCACTTGTATTCGTGTCATGGTCTCCTCATCTCTGAATGGCAGCTGCCATTCTTATGCCCCAGGATACATCAACCCTCTCTTCTTGATAACCCAGAGTGACTCTGGACTCTAACCCTTCAGTTTCTGTTTCCTGGATCAAACAAACTGAGTTTATTTTAATAAGCCATTTCTTTTCCCAGATGCTCCGAAACCATCTGTTTTCTGGATTATTATATTAGATAACCTGGATTGACCTTAAAATCATCCAATCCAATTCCTTCCCAGGGCCAGGATAACACTCCTGACAAATGGTCATTTCACTCCATTCTAACTTTCCAAATCGATCATTTCAACCTTGAAATCTTCTAAATTTACTGCTCTTCTTTCTAAACAAATATTCCCTCCCGGATTTTCATACTGCAAAAACTCTTCTTATTTTTGAACTGGAATTCTCATAACTCCTAGTTTCCTATCTGTTAATATTTCTATATTTTATATTTATATTTTGGGTTTACTCAGTAATCAGTTGCAACTTTGCTTTGGCTATGGGGAGACTGCAGGGCTGAGGAGAGGAGTAAGCCACATTGTGAAGATTTCATGTAAGCAGGCATAGGATAAACCATGCGTACCCACACACCTGCTACCTCGCTAGGACATTCAGACGTACACACTTTGCCATATTTGTTCAGCTATCATGGAGACTGTTGCAGACAGTGAAACTCCTTCAGAACTCCACTTCTGTTTTCACTCTCCTGCCTACCTGCACGATCCTAAAGCTAGTGTCTATCATTCCAAACGAATTTATTTATTTTTATTTCTTAAGTATAGGAGTATGCATTCCTAAGTGACATTCAGTACTGCCGTCTCTCACAATCCAATAGCCAAGCACTGTATTTAGCCTTTGTACCTGTATTTTCCTCCTTTAACATTATATTTTTGTGATTTATTTGTGTTGATACATGTCACTTTAGCTTTTAAAGCCAATGCATGGTATTTCATTGTATGTTTGCACTACAATAAATTAAACTACTTCTTAACTAGTAAAAATGGATGTGTGTGTGTTTATGTGTATACAGGTACATGACTACATGGAGGGCAGAGGTCAATCTTGGGTGCTATTCTTTAATAGCTGTCTATGGTATTTTTTTTTGAGGCACAGTCTGTCTCTGAACCTGGAGATTGCCAACTCAGCTAGTTTCTTCATTAGGGTTTTATTGCTGTGAAGAGAATAAAGAAACTTTATAAAGAAAAACATTTAGTTGTGGCTGGCTTACAGTTTCAAAGTTCAATTCATTATCATCATGGTGTGAAGGAAGCACAGTAGCATCTAGACAGGCACAGTGATGGAGGAGCTGAGAGTTCTACATTCTGATTCGGAGGCAAAAAGGAGAGACTGTCTTCTCTAGGGAGCCAGGAGAAGTGTCTCTTCTACACTGGGCAGAGCTTGAGCATAGGAGCCTCAAAGCCTACCCCACAAATGACACACATTTTCCAGTGAGGCCACACCTACTCCAACATAGCCATAACTCCTAATCATGCCACTTCCTATGGGCCAACTATATTTTAGTCACTACAACTAGGCTGGTTGGCCTTGGAGCCTATGGATCTTCCTGTCACTACCTCTCCAGAAACGGATTACAAGTACATGACACCATGTCAGTTCTTTTTTAAAAAGTAGGTTCTGTACCAAGTCCTGCCCAGATGTTGAAGGGATGGTGTGACACAGTTTCTGCCCCTGGAGCAGAATTAGCAAGACATGGGCCTCCATGAGTGCTGATGGTCGCTGTGGGCATGGGGATTATTTGTGTAATCATATACATATTTTCATGGGGAATGCTCTCTCTTTCAGGGTTAATGACTCCAAGATTAATTAGAAACAGCATGAGTCTGGGAGGCGAGAATGTGGTCCTCAGCAAAATGGTAAATACTGTGACCTTCAAGACAGTTCTTAAATCTGTGGGAAAGAACTCTGATAACATGAGTTCAAGGATGCATAATTTCTCAACTATGCAAAATGTAAGTGTGCAATATGACTTGTATGAGGGTCCTTGCAGACCTAAAAGAACAAAGGCAGTTGCACTAATGAGCCAGCTTATCAGAAAGATACAAAGGCAAGCAGATTTCTGAGTTCAAGGTCAGCCTGGGACAGAGTGAGTTTAGGCTCAGGTATGGTGGGATCCCACCAGCTAAATTTATTGCTTGTGCTTACAAAGGCAGGCAGATCTCTGAGTTTATTTGCTATGTTAAAAAAATGTACTTGCTATCTCTTTCTGAGAATCAAGAAGTGAAGGTCATAAAATGGTGATTCGTGGGATAATCAAAAGGGAACCTGGGGTAATGATTGGATTGATATGTAAATAAAAGACTGGGCTTTTGTCTGCAAGAGCTGAGCTGTCTACACAACTGTCTGGAGGGCCAGCTTGAAAGCAGAACACAGAGCTGTCAGCTTGTACCCATGATTGACTTCAAGCTGTTCTTCCACCATTCCCAAACAGCCCTTCCCCAGGAAGCCCTCTCCAAGCCTAGGCTGGTCCTTGGTAGTTCTGGGTATTCAATTTAGTTCCCTAGGCTTTCACAGCAAGCACTTTACTTGACTGACCCATCTTCCCATTATTGTATTTTCTTCCCTGTTTTTGCCATTGAACAGGTCCACAATGAACACATTCTAAGTGACTTTTGGGTGCATGTGTAAAGAGTCTGTCTGCATGTTCTGAAATGCAGGTTATGATCACTGGAACTATAAGGGTCCATGATTTGCAAAGAATGATACTCCAGACTCAAATAGTATGCAATAACAAAGAGCATTTATTCTGCAGAGAGCCTACATGCAGGGCTCCACCATACTTTGGAATGGAAGACAGGCATGTAGACATTGTAGAATCAATTTAAAGCCTATTAGGGTAGGAATAGGTGACTTTTACCTTTCTTTCCTGTGACTGGTTGGTTCTGTTTCCAGGGATATAGATGCCTTTGTGGTTGGTTAAGGCTTTGGGGGGTTGGGGGGCACTTTCACTAATTAACTATACTTGGCTCAAACTAGGTGGTGGGGCAGGTGAGGTTGGCTCAGGTTAGGGGTGGGGCAGCTTCTTGAAGGATGTTTTTTTCTGGAGTTGACTTATTTTGGACTTTTCAAGTTCTGGGAAACAGAAACTTAGGTCCAGTTTGCAGCCTCTCATGGAGTTGGCCTGGCTCTGGCTGACTCAGTCCTCTCAGAAGCTTATCCAAAATTGTTATCAAATTGTTATCCAAAATTGTTGAAATAATTAAATACCTACCAGAACTATGTATCTTTTTCTTGAAACATTCAAGATTATTATTATTATTTTTCCAGTGTCATGAGCCATCATGTGGGCATCTTACTCTGTGGCCCGCAATAGCCTGAGACTCACTGTGTAGTCGATCTGGGTCTTGAATTTATAGCAATCTTTTTGTCTCAGCCTCCTGAGTCCTGGGATTATAGGTGTAATGTGTATGTGTGTGTATATGTATGTGATGTGTGTGTGCATATTTGTGCAAGTGTGTATGAATACATGTGGATGCCAGAGCTCAGTCTCTGGTGTTGTTCCTCAGGTTCTATCAATCTTGTTTATTTGAGAGAAGGTCTTCTGCTTGGACTGGAATTGGTGACTTAGGCTAGATTAGCTGGCTAGCACACTCTAGGGGTCTCCCTGTGCCCATCTCCCTACCTCTAGAATTATGAATATGCATCATTATCCCTGGATTTTTTAATGTAGGTTTAGAAGATTGAACTCAGGTATTCTTGCATGCATGAGTACTTTGCTTACTGAGCCACCCAGTGCACTAGAGAATTTGTTGTTTACCCTTAAGATGAAGTGGTGGCCTGTTGCGTAGCATGACTACAGAGCAGTGGTGCATATCATACCACCAGAGGAGATCAAAATTCAAATACCGAATGCCTCTTAGTTTTGTGTCATTGTGAAGCTAAAATGTCATAAATTGAATTATGAAGCCTAAGCATATCTGTAATCATGTAACACAAGAATCATGGCAGGAGATAGTTCTAAGAGAGACTTCAAGTTGATGGAGACCCAGCTGTCAGTGTCTTCATCATCGTGTTGGCCACATCAGTCATCCCAAGATCACTGACACAGATCCAGGCCTGTCCTCTTACCGTACGAGTGAGAAGCAGGAGGGATGATGGTAGAAACCAAATGAAACCTTGGTCTCTTAGTTATAAGCCAGAGTCTTTCTTAGGACTGTCCCCCACCCCCTACCCCCAGTCTTATCCTTCTGTTCCATAGAGCAGATCTGGTCACACGTCTGTCTTAGATAAACTCCTTGAAGCTTGAAATGCATTGCAAGATTGGCTTATGTCAATCTCTGCTCATCCCTAGAAAGCTGGACAGATTACAACCCCAGTAGAAGCCAGTGGAATGGACAAAGGAGCAGTGGCTGCCATACAGGTGGCCAGTCATATCACTTTTCCCAGGGAGCCAACTACTTGCAGTCCTTTCTTTCTCGGCCTCTCCCATTTTGATCTCCTTTGGCAGGCCTTATGGCCTTCCCCCTTGGGCTTCTGTCTCCTTCTCCATTATTGGGCCACTTTCCAGAATCTCCTATTTTCTTCTATTTTGTTTTCTCTCTTTACAAAAGCTCAAGAACTTCTCAGGAGGTAATGCATAGGAGACGCATATTCTGAATCTTGCTTGTGTGAAAATTCTGACATTACAGCTTCACATTCTGTCATTTGGTGGTACAGGATGCCAGCCGTCAAGTATTCTGTGAATTTTAGAGACATTGCTCCACTAATGTCTTTATTTAGAAACTGTAGCTGTAAATAGTTAATCTGTTCTGAGCTCCCAGCAGGTGGGAATGGCTCTGCACCCACCCAAGAGCTCTGGATTCGTGAATGAAAGACACACACACACACACACACACACACACACACACACCCTTTATATTTTGATATGACGTGACTAGCTCAATGTCTGGGCACTTCCAAACTTCCTTGTGGCTAGTACACACTCCCGTCCTGTGTTTCTGAGTTAACTTTCTAAATCTCTGTTTTATCTTTGCTGCCCTGGCTCTTTCTGGGCAGCCTTCCCATGGGGCCACTTTCCCTTTGCACCTACATTTCTGTTGTCTCACGCTCCTGTGCCTTTATGGCGTGGTCTGTCCTATGCCCTTCTTAGGATGGAATCCTAGTTTCTTCCCTTCTCTGGGAAATCTAAAAGTCCCGCCTCTGTCTCCCTGCTCAGCCATTGGCAACTTTATTTCCCAATCAGAGCCAAAGAGGGTGGGGCGGGGGAGGGGGGCAGGCTTCCTTTAGCATATGTATGGGACCCAGCAAACAGGTTTTTAATGCGCGGGACCCAGCGAACAGGAGAACACAAGCCGCTACAAGAAACCCCAAACCACACTGATTGTTTTTTTTTTTTTAAAGAAACTTCACTTGCCAGCACCCAGCTCGCCCCAGCTTCCAGCTTTCCTCAGTGTAGGACTGTGAAAGGCAGTCTGGTTTCTGGTTGAGCTAGGTTGGAAACCCCAGTGACCCTGCATGGGATAACCCTGCAAGGAATAGTAGGCGTTTTGCCAAGCTCTTGGACACCAGGCTCCTGGCAGGAGGCCACAGCTCTCCATAGGTCTGTGGCCTTCAGTCACGTAAGAGGATGTGACTACGGGTCACGTGCCTCAAGACAGATCTCCATTTTAATGAGGTACCTAAAGGCCTGGAGGCTTAGCCAATACACTCCCCCTTCCCAGACACTCCTCCCTGCAACAGGTATTTAACCTCAGGCCTGCCCTGAGAAGGTGGGGTAGAGTTTTACTCATTGCCACTCTCCACCATGACAACAAATGCCTTAAAACCATGGACTGTCTCGTTTCGTCGGGATCCACTGTGGGGAGCCTTGGAACAAGCCCATCTAATCTCCCTCAGAAGGACTCTCAGTGCTCCCAGCCATGGCCTCCACCAAGCCAAGCTGCCTGCCCACAAGCCACACCCAGCCGGAGCTCTCCCCTCTTTTCCCCTTTGGCCCCCAGGTAGATCCAGCAAGCGGCCTGGCCTGCATTCCCTTCTCTGCTCTTCCACAGCTCCCCGCAGCGTCTAGGTGCCCAAGAGTCTGAGAACCTGACGGCTCCAGTCTCTCTACAGGTCTGGGGACTCTCTGAGCCAGCTTCGAATATCCCCGGGGGGACCTCAGACTGTGCTCCGTAGACTCCGGGGAGCAGGGTCTAGCGACTTCACCCAGCCCGACACCCACGCTGCGCCAGCATGGGGTAAGCGCAGTCGTAACTCCAGTGTCCCTTCTCCACCAGCAGCCCGAGCCCTGTGGAAGAGTGGGCGCGGGACACACCACACCTCAGGGTCCGGATCTCCTCTTGCTATGTGGTTTTCTGGGATCCCACACGCTGTCCCAGTGTGGGCACTTAGGAGCTCCCGGGAGGAGACTTTGATCCTCAGTCCTAGGTGATAGGTTCTTCTACCTTTAAACAATGCCATTGATATTTCTCTTCCCTCTTTTTTGTTTTTTTTCAGGGTTCCTGGGATGCCTGTCGGTTATGTAGCAGGCTATCTCAATTACCCCTTTCCACTGTCGTGCGCATGCGCATGCTATATGGGAAGCATAGGTGAGCAGGCCTGTGTCTTTCCTCCGTGTCAGAATGTATCCAACAATACAAGCCGGGCAATGGTGGCACTCACTTTTAATCCCAGCACTTGGGAGGAAGAGGTAGGCAGATTTCTGAGTTCGAGGCCAGCCTGGTCTACAGAGTGAGTTCCAGGACAGCCAAGGATACACAGAGAAACCCTGTCTCGAAAAAAATAAAAAAAACAAAAACCACAAACAAACAAAAAACAATAAAAGGTACAGCAGCTTCCATGGGAGTAGACTGATTCATACTTCTACTTTCTTGATAACCCTGGCAGAAGGTTATCAAGGTTCTTTTATTTCAATCTTAAGTATGAATATAAACGTTCAGATCATAACCCGCATTTACTCAGTAAATGCATATGTCTATATATGTCTATATGTAGGTTCCAGAGTGACTACGAAGGGTTAAAGAGACAGGCGTTTCAAAGAGACAAGAGACAAGAAGCTGAAGGTGGGAAACAGGCCGGGATGTGAGAGCTTCTGTGTTGATAACAATGAAAATGCCAAGCTACAGGGAAGAAGGTGCTGCTGGGATTCAGGCCAATCTGGGTCACAGGTTTAAGAGAAAAGGTTTAGAGTCCAGTATAGCAGAGGGAGAGGGAAGGACCGCGTCCAGATGAAGCCAGGGTGGATAGCCACATGGCAGGCGCTAGGTGTTCACCTCTTTATGGGGTCCATAAGTGAGTTACATCCTTTCCCTTTTCTGTCTGATAAGTTGTCAGGTCTGGTTTCCCTGATAGGATGTTAATACGGGCAAGCGCTCCTCCAGCCTCAATTCATCCTGATGAATTTACAGGGCGGACTTTCGCCTCTCAGGAGTAAGCCATTTATCAGTCCAGGCTGCATGGGTTGTGCTGAGCTGATGTTGTTCACGTGTCCACCCAGGTGCATAGTATCCTCCAATCCTCAAAATGGTATCATGTGTAAAATGGAGCCTCTTAGGGCCAGGTATGGCTTGAAAAACTGCTCTCTCACAGAATGTGGAGTAACTTAGAACAGGCACAGCCTGATTTTAACGGCATACTTTTTCTTTCTTTCTTTTTTTTTTTTAATTTAAAAAAATTTTTGTCCACTTTCTCTTTATTTCTTTGTTTTGCGTTCTATAAGGTACTTGCTTTTACTCCATTGCTCCAAATCTTTGTTGTCCTTTTTATTTATTTTATTTTATTTCTTGTCAGTTTTGTCCACTCAGATTTCCTCCCACTCCATCGTATTTATCTATAAAATGTTGCTTAGAGGAAGTTTTAGGCTTTCCTTTTATATCTGGATTTATCATTGCCTCTCATTGCCTCATAGGTTGTGTGTGTGTGTGTGTGTGTGTGTGTCTGTCTGTCTGTCTGTCTTAGTGTGCTACTATGTCTCTTACTATGGTTCCTTGGTAGAGTTGCCCCTGTGAGGCTGGCACAAAAAGGTCACTTTACAATACTTGAATGTGGGGGCTGGGCTTGCTGATGGCTGAGATAGGGTGATTGGAAGATGGATTAACCTCTTGATGGCATTATCTCATACAGGCCTTTATCCCAGGGTCATTTTCAGTTTGACTTTAATGGTTCCTAACAGTCCATTTGGTCCATCTCCGAAGCACTGAGTTCCTGGAATGTTCACCAATGCCTGCTTTCCAAGACGTCAAACTTCTCAGACCTCAGTTTCCTTGTCTGTAATCCGATGGAATTGGGCTAGGTTACCTCAGAAGACTCTTCCCACTCTACGATTTTATAATACGACTCAGGACAGAGATTTAGTTGAGAGATGGAAGCATATTAAAGGGAATCAACTCTGGTAAAATAGAAAAATCCTTTGACGCCATCAGGAGATAGGCTTGAAAAATCTAATAAAAACATTTGACTCATTGGGGACATGACTCAATGGGAGATAATTAGAAATAAACTTGGGGGGACTCAAGGAGGGCTAATATTTAGTGGCAATGCCTTAATTAATTTTGCTTATGCCCTTGGGATAATGACGGTGCTGACTTTTACCGTCCAGCACAGGGGGTCTGAATCGCTCACGTAAGCTGGATGCTGTTGATTGAGTAAGGCGTTATAGATCCAGAGAGAAGGAAGAAGTCTTAGATTTTAATTTATAATAACCCATCCAAGACCCAGGGTCTTAGGTTGACAGATTCCCCCACACAAAGGTCAACGTCTTGAAGGATTTCTAAGATTAGATTTTTGTTTATACCTGAAATGAAGCTACGTACGTTCTTTCCCTTGGGCTTGAATGAAGTTGAGGGGATTTCTAAGAATAGGGGAAGAAAATTTTACCTGGAGAATTCTTACTTCTGAACAGGAATTTTTTACATGCTGATGGGCGTATGTATTGAAATGAAAATGAAGTCTTAGTTTAAAATCTACTCGCTTGCCTCAATTGTACAATTCCCCCAAATCAATGTCATTGTCTCTATTTTTTTTTTAATGTGTCATCCATTCAATATGCATAATTGGTGTTGGTTGCAGGTTTGAGGAAAATGAATTGAAAATGCATTGAGATGCAAAGATGCCGTAGAAAATGGCTTCTTCATTTTCCTCTAGCTCACGTTAAAAATCCATAGGTCATCATCCAAGTTCATCCCTCTCTAAGCTGACTGATTGGAACTGGGGCTTGTTTGAGAAAGATAAAGGTGCAGTCATTGGCATGGGTTGGAATTCCAATGTCACAAAATACCGTGAGAAAGAAAAAAAATCTCAGTCAACAGGCCTTACTTCAGCCACGTGACTGGCCCTGTAGACAGTTCAGTATTGTATTGCCAGAGCAGAAATATAGCCCACCTGTCAAAATGGTATTTACACAGCGTGCAAGAGGGGGCTGACACGAGAGACATTTAGGAGAGATTTCCTGGATTTATGGCATTGATTTTTGTTCTTTGTATGAGGAAGACGTTAACATTTCTGCTGGAAATATGTTCTCTGTAATGAGTCTGGTTAACTTTATGAAATACAACACACCAGGTTAGCATGTGCCAGAAAGTGGGTCTCCAATGCATTCAGAGAGGGCCGCGGGTCTCTCCCAGAGGGGGTTTCTTTAAAGATCAGATAGGGAAGGAGAAAGCTCGCTCTGCCTTTAGTTTTGACAAAGTGATCAAAGACAAGCCTTAGCTGGGGAATTTGTTTGAGGAAGGGTTAAAGGAGAGGAGGGATCTTCATAGAAACATGGACTTTAGGGGCTATGTTTAATATCTGTCTCATAAGCAATTCATTCATTTAGCTATTCAACAAATGTCTACCGCGGGCTGTGTGCTGCCATCATCGTAGGAGGCTGTACAGAGTTGCCTGTGGAGAGCTTCCAGGCCAGAAGAGGAAAAACCCAAGCCAGTCTCGCAGTCTGTGAGCATGAAGAGTAACCCCTTGGAGAAACCCAGAGGCCTCTTGTAGGGTGGGAAACTTGGTTCTGTGATGCCTGGCGTCTCCTCTGTATCACCTGTGGTTCCCTGGTGCCCAACACTGCATCTGGCCTGCACTTTGAAATCTAAAATTATGCCTTTCATCCTTTCCTCCCTTCTACGGATCTGCAGTGACTTCCGGAGTTGCCTGCTGAACTTAAGATCAAAAGCCCATGCTTGAGAATTAGGCTTTCTCCTATCATAGCTTCTCTTCCTTTCTGAGCACAGACACCTGAGTAGTATCCTCTCATTCCCCAAGATGCACCTTTCCCTTCTGAGATCGCTCAGGCCGCTGGAAGCGGCTGATAGCATCTTTGGTTTGTTGAAGTGTTGATTGATGGATAGTTGTCTCCCAAGAGCATGGTTTGCTTTTGCTTCAGACCAGCACACTCTTCCACAACAAGGAACTAAAGGGTTAACACCTGGAGCTCTGCCCTCAGTATTGTTGACTTTGTGTGGTGTGTGCCTTTCCCCTGGGTGTACACCTATGTTGTGTAGTCCTGTGGGATCTACTCTACCGCCTTTTCATGTTCACTTGCTTGGATACATCCCATTTTTAAGAAACTGAATATAGCCGAAGTTCATTGGCACATTTAACAAATGTTTAGGCTGTGCAGTGTGGGTCCTGTAGGAAATGCAAGGGGCTTGTGGGTGGGGTGGCAGGGGGTGTGCTGGTTAGTTTTGACTATCAGCTCGATGTCAACTAGAATCACCTGGGAAGAGAGCTCCGGGGACAGTTTAGATAGATCGGGTGAGCATTTCTGTGGAGCGTTGTTTTGATGGTTAAATGTTATAGAAAGATCCAGCCCACGGTGGATCACTATACGGACTGGGCCCTTAACTGTACAGGGGTGTGGGAAGCTAGCTGCTAGCAAGTTAGCAGGCAGCGTGGGTGTGCCTGATTCTCTCTGTTCTTCAGTGGAGATGTGTCGTGACGAGCTGTCTCAAGCTTTGGCTCCAGGATGTGCCTTTCGATGACCGACTGTAAACTAGAACTGTAAACCTTCCTGCTTTATGTCCTTGGCATTAGGTTGCTTTATCACAGAAACATAATGAGAGCTGGACATGGTGGGGTGGGGCTGTAGGTAGGTGTGTGGGTGGGCAGGTTGGGAGTAGGAAGTGGGATGCAGTCAGGGACTGGGGTGGGGGGGGG